>BRDA01011468.1:55554-70106 GCA_036984385.1 Crenuchus spilurus | reverse complement strand
TTTTTTTTTTTTTTTTTTTTTTTTTTTTGCATCGGTACAGTACCACAAAACATAATATTGCAATACTTACATGTATCAATATTTCCTAAATATACATACATATTTACATACATACTGTACAAAAAGCATTATAAATTGGAAACATACATCACCAATCTGTGAAAATGATGATTAAAAAAGTAAAATAATCTCCTTTCTACATTAAGCCTGGATAAAACATTAGGCAGGGGTCAGTTGGTCAGTATGTCAATAGGAAAGGTAATTAAATGTAGGTATATATTTTTCATGTTCACTCATTATAGGATGCAACTCTTCAGTGCAATCTTCTTTTAGGCACTTCTTATTCTGGAATCCACAGGATGCTTTAGTGAAGAGGAGAGAATCTGTGGCCCTCAAGTGTGTGATGAGGTGAGAGATGAGTGTGATGGGGGCACTCTGTAGAGAAAAAGAAATGGAAGAAAGGGGTTTTCTATCTACAGGGCCAGCAGGTCCTACTGGACTCCTGTGTGTGTCTGTCCCTGAGTGGCTCTCACTAGCTCGTTAATTCAGGAGAGAGGGGGCGTCCTACATACCTTTTCTACCCTCTATATATAGTGCACCCTAAATGTCCTCATTAGAGACATGATTTATGATGCTCCTGCATCCCGCCCACTTCATGCTGGTGCATAGACAAGAGCGGACTTGGCTCTGCAGTGCATCTGTTTATGAAGTTTGTAAGACCTGCAGCTGGGGTTTGCACTCCAGAGGCCAAAACAAATGCCTTAAATCAAGACTGGACCTTTTGACTACAAAGTTCTGAGTTGTGCCCAAAAGAGATCGTCTTGGCATTGATTGATTCTCTACTGACATGCTTTTAAATTGAGATGGAAGCTTTGTCAGTTGTTAATCTGTGATTTTAACTCAAATCACTACAAGTCACAGATATTGCTACTGTGGTGATGACAAAATCATGATGTTGTTTCATGTGATTTATTGAAAACATTTGTATTGAAAACCTTTGCAGAAATCAATATCCTCCAAAACGATCACTTTACAGGAAAGGAAAAAACTTGCTTTGATTTTAATGAAACTCAATGGAACCAGACCTTTTTCAAAGTCATTGTGGTCCATTTATCAAGAAAATTATGCACAATGTAGAGAACAGCATACATTTTCAAATTTTATAGAAAGTGACAAATAACAAAAATTGAGATATCTGTATTTGCAAATTAATTTTTCAATTTCTCTCTCATGGCTCATGGAAACAAGTGTAGACGTTCTTTCAAAAGAGCTTTTAATGTTCAAGAGAAAAAGTGGAGATATTTTGGAATGATTTGAATTTGATGAAAAGGTGTTATAAACACAGCCTAGTTTTTGTGAAATTTAAAAACATAAATTTTTGTTATGTTAGTTATATTTGACATTGACAAAAATGGACAGTATACACAGACTTAAAGGAATGGTTCACTCAGAAATATTTTCCCTTACTTCTAAAGAAGTGAATCAGCTAAGACTTGTGGAGTTCAAATTCTGCTTCTTTAATTTAGAACTGGAACTGTGAAGCTAGCATTGCTAACAAACACTAGAACTCATTAGTCACCTTATTAGCCTATTTGTTTCCATATTCCATTATGTAATTATATTTAAATTGTACATCAAAGTTACACTAATAACCCTGAAACTAGATTTCTGATGTGTTTTCCTGTGTAAACTCTGTGGCTAAACCTGATCATACTGATCATAGTGATACTATATGGACAAATATTTGTGGACACCACTTCTAATGAATGCAGTCAGCTACTTGAAGTTGCACTCATTGCTGACACAGATGTACAAATGCACACACAGGTTGCATAGTCCCTTTTATTGCTGATAGAATAGGACTGTAAACATAAATCTGACTGATCCTGATTGTATCCTGACCTAATGCTCTCATCACTGAATGCAATCAAATCCTCACAGCAATGCTCCAAAATCTAATAGAAAGTCTTCCTGGACTTCCAGCCAAAGCAGGATAAACTCTACATTCCCTTGATTTCAGAAGAAACAATGAATGAACAGATGTTCCAATACTTTTTCCTCCATATAGTGGATCCATGGCTGGACTGTCACACAAGCAGGAGAAAATCTTAGTATGTTGAAAAAAATGGCATCTTAGTGTTAGTTTGTACAGCATTTCATTCAAAGTGCTCCACTGAGTAATTAGCCTGGCACCTTTACTCACATTAACAAAGCTAACACAATCGAAAAGCATTTCACCTACAATAAGCAGGGCACAGGAACTGATTAGCCTTTTAATTGCTTAGTTGAGATTAATTGTGAGTTGGCTGTGAGCTGGAATGGAAAAAGCCTATAAGGGTGCGAGGGTGTAGCTCATTACTTTTCTAAAGATGGAGCACAGAGAGGAAATACCAAGGCATTCAAATATCATTTATTCAAATGTGTGGGTATTTCTCCCCTGTGAAAAGATAAATATGCTTAGGATATTATAATCCACAAACAGGATAATGAGTTTTAAAGCTTTAGCCTACAGACTGTCTTGAATTTATATAAGCCACTGTTTGATTTTCTGTCTGATTACATAAACCTGTCGTCAAAAACTAATTTGATGATGAAATAGTGTTTTTAACGTAACCTGCCCAAGGTAGGAGATCTGCTCTACAAATGTTGTTTTCTCACTTTGAAAGGTCAATTTAAAAATGAGCACATTCATGCAATTGCAGAACGATGCATATATAATAGCATATACAGGACTGTGCAAAAGTCTTATGAATGTTGCTTACTGTAAATCCTTTTATATTGGTGATAAATATACAATATGTGGACACATATTGGGACCCCAGCTCGTTTAATGCACCTTCTGAAATAAAGGGTATTAAAGTGTTTATCCTGCTTTTGTGGATAACCTGTTTCTGGTGTCCAAGAAAGGCTTTCTGCTAAATTTTGAAGCATTGCTGTGAGGATTTGATAGCATGCAGTGATAAGCGTGAAGTCAGATGTTGGATGATCACCACCCCACCTCATCCACAACTCATCTCTAAAGTATTGGACTGAACAGATAACACAGTTCCACTACTCCACAGCTCAATGCTGGGGGGCTTTATACCCCTCTAGCCCATGGGTGCCAATAGACATGGTGCCAATCTGTTGAGAGAGTTTTGTTCTATTGGGAGTACTTCTCTACAGGCACTAGAGCTTGTCTGTCTGTGTGCATTTGTACATCTGTGTCAGTAATGGGGGCAATTTAAAGTAGTTAAATGCTTTTATTGTGTGTCCACAAACTTTTGGACATATTCTGTATCATTAAAATGAACAGAAATAAACATACACACAGTAAAAAAGAAACATTGTTTTCTGCAAAATTAACACACTTGATGTAACATCATGTTTTGATTAACCCCCTGGTTCAAATTCATGGCCCTGGAGAACCTCTGCTCTGCACATTTTAGAAATTCCTCTGCACCTGCACACCTGTGCCAGCTAATGAGCTAATTAACTTGGCCTTTCTGAGCTGGAGTCAGTGTATTAGGGCAGGGAGAGCACTGCAGCATTCAGGGTAGTAATACTTCAGGACTAGTATTGAGAACCAGTGGATTTACCAAACCAGGTATGCGATGATAAGTAGTGAGTGAGTGTTATGGATTTTTAAGTAGCCAATGTTGATATTTAAAGTGCAGGGCTTTAAAGTGATATATAATACCAGTATCTGTCAGAACAGGTTGAATGCAGATGCAGCATGGGTAATAAAAGCTTCTCTTGATGAACACAACCAATGACACTTGGCTATGAAACAAACAAAATTGTGGCTGTGATAACTTGATGACATAACAGATAGACAATACACTTGACAGGTTGACATTACAATGACCAATGTAGACTGTGGAACATGAGGGAACATTAAAGTCAAACATAATTAGACATGAGATGGGGACCCAGGGCTGTGAAATCACGAGTCAGAGGTGAGCACAATGACAAGACATGACAGGGCATGATGTGGGTGGAGACATGAGACATGGACGATGTAAACAAACAAAAGACAGACGGGGCTGAGATGGGAGGTTTCACAATATCATATTGTGTCTTTTTTTCATTTGATAAAATATAAATATAAGAAATAAAATATTTGTTCACTTGTTTGATAACCACAAATAGTGCTGAACTGCAATGAGGAGAAGTTTAGAAAGGGATTAAAATACATTCCCGTCCAGTAGATTACTACTTCTGTTTTGAATTTATTCTAATATTACTATTTATCTGCAAACACTTACAGATAGATTTGTAAATCTATTATAAACATTTGCACAGATGTGTAAAACTAGTTATGGTGCCTACATTTCATGCTTGTGTTTAGTATGTTACTTGTTCATCCTGATTGATATTACATAACAGTAACTTGAAATGGTTGACCAAACATCAAATTTACATTGCACTGCAAATGTAGTTTACAGTACTTTTTAGTACATTAGCCTCATAACGCTGCTGACAAACTAAACAAGTTTAGACACAAAAACAATCTCGGCTGTGGATATTTAGATTTTTTTATTGAATTAATTCTTTAACAGTAGTTTGAATCGTGGTGGAAATTGTGGTGAAGGGAAGAATCAGGAAGTTGCTTAGTATTTGACAGGTCACATTTTTTGGATTCCACACAAAGTTCAATGTGAAGCAGATTTTTTTTTTTTGCTAAATTGGATGCATTACATAGTAAAAGTGAGGAAGACCAGGGTTTATAAAGCTAAACATTCATATTATACATTGAAGTGGGTAAATGATTAGCATTTATAGGCTGGAAGTGTTTTTTATAAGATTTTTATTAGTAACTGACCCATTAAAGGCCTGTTACATCCTTAACTTATCCATCACTAATAAATTTAACCTTTGTTGATTTTTCCTTTCTGTTGCTTGGTTTAGGTATTAACATGTCAAGAGCTATCACTAATGAGAACTATTTTCATATTAGTTATTACCTCATAACTCACTGAAACAAGTGACAAGTGTTTGAATGTTCGATTTAAATAAAAAAAAATATTCTTTACATTTTTGCCAGATTTTTTTGTTATTAAACATTTCTTGATATTAAAACAAACAGAAGGAAATAATTCAAAAGAAAAAAAATGGAAACTGTTGATCAGTTTGGCTTAAAGATCATGAAAATGAGAAATCAATTATCTCAGATTATTAGAATATTTTATTTGGAGTAAACCATTATACAAAGAGTATCAACATTAAAGCAAACAAAAAAATATTGAAATATGTAACTTTATGTGTAATAGATATAAAATATATGACAGATGACCTTTTTATGGACTTTTTTTAAATGTATATTCTAAGCGGATTAGTATAATAAAAAAAATGCATTTTGTGCATAAATACTGTTCTCTCTAATGTAAACAGTATACATTTATCATCCAGATCCTTTTAAATGTTCTTCAACAGAATCTGGCAGTGAACAAGCTCAGAGCTGAGACACACTAATAGTAGATATGATGCATTCTGCAAAAGCAGCAAAACATCTTCGAGAGACCAAACAGTAAAAGCAAAACAAGAACCAAAGGAATGAAGAGTTAACCTGACACATCAACATCAAGAGCAAACAGATGATCAGAATATGCACTTTCCTCCAACTGAAACTAAACAAATGTGGAAAAATCAAGCTTTGTCTTTATGATTTTAGAGATGTTTCTTATTCAATTAATGTATATCTCAGACTTAGTTCTGTCATTCTTTTATTGAAAAATGTTTTATTCTCTGTGAAGCCTCCAGCCATGCAGGCAGAGAAATCTATAATTCAGGAGATTGTTGTGTATCTGAGTGTTTACAGTGGTGGCATTAATCATCTGAACTGATGAACAAAGCATGTTCTGAGCTCCTTCTACATAGTGCAGTTCTGCATACACTGTGGAATCTCCAGCTGGAGGGAGGAGGGACACTTTTGCATCCCAGAAAGAGCCAGTCCTGCTGGTTAAACCCCAACCTCAAAGCCCCCTGCTTAGCCCTCCGGTCTTTTGAAGGAGTGGCAGAGATGAAGCTGTCATCCAGCAATGCTCTCTGACAGCAGACATGCACAGCAGGAGCCTCACTGCCAACAGCCACTAATGAGCCTGTTAATAGCCTGTCACATCCTTAAATGACCCATCACTGATACTCGATCGCTGACGATAAATATAACCTCTATTGATTTTTCCTTTCTGACACTTTGTTTAGGCATTAATATGTAGATGTCAAGAGCTATTACGAATGATATCCTGTCAGTTATTTCTGCCTCATAGCTTATTGAAATTGTACTGATTAATAATTTTTTTTATTTGTTAAAGTTTTTGTCTTGTTTTCTTGAAAGAAAAATATTCTGTACATTTTGCCATATTTTGTCATTTCGTGACATCAAAACAAACTTAACACAAAAGATAATCTGCAGTCTGTCAATATAAAATGTTAATGTAATTACATTTATTGCAAATGTGAATTTTTAAAATTGTGTCACAACTCTAGTCTTCTAAGGTCAACCATCGTGTCATAACTAAGCCAGATTGTTCATAGAAATCCATTCATTGTACCATTGTGTCATCTGGTTTTATAGCATTAAATTAATACATTAGAATCTTGTGACAAATTTTCTTTTAATTCAGAGGTTAAACTGTCACATATTTTATACTCATTACATAGAAAGTGATATTTTTCAAACACTTTTTTGATCAGTATGGCTTATAGCTCATTAAAATCAGAAATCTCAGATAATTCCATTTATCAAAGGTGTATGAAGTCCAGTATGCCATTTCTGCAGATCATGATGGTTTGGGGTGCTGATGTTAATGTGTTTTATCACGTCGAAAGTCAACATAGCCATCTACTAGGAGATTTTAGAGCATTTCATGCTTCCATCTGCTGACAAGCTTTGTGGAGATGCTGATTTCCTTTTCCAGCAGACTCATGATCTGTAAGCCACACTGATGAACAATAAAACAAAAAAAGGCTTTAAACATGCCTCTTTAGATGTAAAGAACATAACATACATAATAGTTTACATTTTTTAATTAAATTATGAACAAAAATGAATGACATATGACTGTAAATGTGAATGTAGTAGATGGATAGGAGCTGATAGCATTTCCTAGAGAGCGGCAGACATTCCAAGCAGGTCCTGCAGAGAGCACAGCATCTTTAAGCACTGCTGCAGGTCTCTTCAACAACTTTTCTGAGTTCCAGCTAGTTCTGTCCCACATCCAGAGTCTCACCTGCATAGCTAATGAAGATAAACTAGGTAATTAAAGTTTGGCAGGGTGGACGGATGTGGACCTAAATTTATCTCTGTGCTGACAGTATGGGGTCGGATGTGCAGGGCCTGCTGTATGTATAGTGCACAGTTCTTCTCAGCAGATGTTTTTGGGCAAGTCTTTTTGTTCAGGTCGTCTACTGAACATGTTACTTTATCACAGTACATAGTCAGATCATTTCTTCTCTTCTACACTGAAATAAAATTCCAGCAATTAATCTTGGCCCCTTAGTCTAGAGTTATTACTGATACTTACAGTACAGTCAATTTACATTATTATTAACATGTAATTATATTGATTTAAATATATAATTTATATAGAATTTACATTCTGTAGACTGTACTGCCAAGACTGCCAATAGATTTTACACAGAATACTGTGTTGCTCCTAGAGTTGGTAGTTACATAATTAATAACATATACATTCAATCAATATTCTCTATTGTTTTTTTTGTTTTGTTTTTTGTTTTTCGTTTGCCATGTATCATCTATTTAAAAACACTGGATTAGTTGACTGATAGATTTATTTCTGCAGAAGACTATACAAAATGAAACTTTTATGAGCTTCTGACTTAGTAAAATTATAAATTGTTACAGTTACTGTGATATGTACATATTCATCTTGTAGTTCTGTATTCAATATGCTTTTCTTAAGTTTTATTAAAACAAAAGCATTCTAATTCCTATTTAATTGGCAGTATGTGCAAAATGTGTTTTTTCTTCAGTTTTTAAGTGTGTTATCGGTTCTATCTTCCAAACAATAAAAATATCCTGATAGGTATTGTCGTTTGTATGTAATGTATTTTCATTTATTTTTGTTTTCTTGGGATGTAGGGGTTTTGTTTTTGTTTTTTAATTTTATTCAAGCTTGTGTTAAAATGTCATTTTGTGACTTATGAGACATACTTAGGGGTGGGATGCCACCCTCGGGCACTGAAAGTAGAATTAAGTTTTCCATTTGTTTCTGACTGAGACTGAAACATAATAAGCATCATTCCATCTCCTGCATCAATGCTGAGTATCTCCTTTTATATAGTGCAGTGTTCATAACAAATATCCCTGCATTCTGCTACTCATCCTGAAACAAATCTCAAAACAAATATTTCTTCATTTTGTGAGACCTGTCCTGAAACCACCACTTAACTAGTAATTCTAGCCAGAGGCATATTTCAGTCTGTATTGGTACGCCTGAGTGTTTGGAGTTTGAAAGTCTGCATCCTGTACATCACTCTGAGCTCTAAAACCAACATCCTCAATCCAAGTTAGTCTCCTATCTTTAGTTAATGCAAGAAGAAGAAATTTCAACAATGCTGTGTATTGTACAATATACTGTATCTTCAAACTGCTTATTCATAATAAAAAATATCCTGGTGACCATATGAACTGGGGCTGAAAGATTAATAATTTTTATATTGAAATTGGAATTTTAAGAGTACAGTTATCACATGGTAAGTTTCAATTTGTTTCTTATTCTAGCTAATGTTATTAAAAATGTTCAATTAAGTTTTAAGTGGGAAAAATTTACTTAAGTCAGTGATTGTGAACTTCCTGTAGAGAAGTTGGACCAATCCATGCCAACCAAACCTCCATGTGATGTGACATCACAACCACAACTTATTGGCCATTAGGCACACTACACTCAGGGGTCAAACCTCAAGCCAAAAAAAACATGGAAATTGAGGTCTTCTTCATAATCAATCAGTCTATCAATCAATCAGTCAGTCAATCAACATCAAACAGGCCTGAACCTTCATATTAGAAAATAAGTACAATTTAAATCCCAGTTGCAATATCAATCCAAAATTCACAATTAGATATTTCCCCCAAATTGTTCAGCCATATTACCCAAATTGCTTGGAATTGCTTGACAAATTAGACTCTTTAAACTCTTTAGTGCATTACTAAAGTGATGCACTGATCTACAAAAAGAAACAACATGACCATAACTTTACAAATTCATGATTTTTTTTAATTAACCATTTCCTGGAGGGGGGGGGGGTTGTTGAAGACAAGAACATGCCTCCTCTGATGCATCTGAAGTCATCCACAGCCTCTTTTCAAACTGATGCATTGTCGCTGGGAAGCCGACACACACAGCGCAGGATACATCAGCTAACAGATACTTGAGCTGGCCAGCATCACGGTGGCAATGATGGGGATAGAGTACCACCTACCCACCTGGAGAGAGCACAGGCTGTTTTGCTCTCTCAGAGCTTGGTTACTGATGGCAAAACAGCATGTCCTGGGCTTTGAATTTGCGATCCTTGGGCCTTAGTGTTAGCACCTTAGTCTACTGAGCCACTCAGAGCCCCCAAAAGACCACCAGTCAAATCAGTCCAGCACTGATCAACTTATCCACCCCAATACTCTTTTTTAGAACTTGACTTTGTTGTGTGAGGGCAACAGATATAGTTTAGATAAAGCATCTGTGAACTGCCTCCCCACAAATAGACCTGGTGTTGTGCGAGTGGTGCAAAGTTACATAACCTGTCTTAGTCATGTCTGTCCTTTGCAAAATTATTTGAACATGGGGGTGAACACCTCGGGCTCTTCTCTGGAGCTGGCTTTTACTCTGCTCCATCTCACTAGTCTTTCTGTGTGATCTTTTATGCCGTTTGATAGTTCCCCTCCGAGTATTTGTGTAGTGCTTAGGCTGAGGGTCATAGTGTTCTGAAAGGGTTAGTGTATGCCTCTTTGTTTTATGATGCAGAACATGTGCTAGCTTTGTAAACATCTCAAAGGATGTGAAAGTAAACCTTGTTATATAATTCTATTATATTTTACATAACTTGTTTGGGGAGAGGGGTGATGTTGCCAGTCCTCAGTCTTGCTTTTTAGTATGAAATATGATAAATATGTATATGAAATATACTAGGGGTGTCACAGCACTTTTCTAAAACATACCTGATTGAGAAAAACTAAACCACATGCCTCACCTTATAACATTATGGTAAATATTTCAGTCAGATTACATATAAGACTTGCTTTATCCCTGGAGGATATAAACATGGTAAGTTCACTTTTAAGCTGAAATGTTTTTTTTTCTTCTTTTCTGACTTCATGTGAGCTGATGTGTGTGCAGAGTCTGAGTGTGTGTGCAGTGTGCCAGCGAGTGTGTGCTTTGTTCATCTTAGTGTTATGTCATCACTGCTTCCCTCTGCTCTCTGCAGTTACGTCACATCTCCATAGTAACTTACTTCCTCCCCCTTGCGTGTGTTCTGAGTGCATTCTGGCTCATTGCACAGGTAATGGCATTTCTACACAACGTGTCAGAAAGCAACACAATGGCCCTCGCCACGCTTGTGTGTTCCAGCATAGCTGGCATGGCGAGGCCGAGCTACTTCACTCTAATGGATCGCCTCTGACATGATTTTGCACATGGCAGCTACACCGCATGGCTAATTAGACACGTGTGCTTTAACTAAGCAGGCGCTTCACCGTAGGACACCACTAATATGAGCAATTTCAAACTGATGCTGATTTTGGGAGTATTGTAGTTTTTAGATAACAGCTTAGGCTGATTATTTTTTAACAATCAGCCTCCACTCACGAGGCTGGTGAACAACAAAATGGCACATTTACAGGCACATCTGCAGGCAGCCTAGTCAGTGTGGCTGCTCTAGAGCTCCTTATAAAGATAGATACATAGATAGATAGATAGATAGATAGATAGATAGATAGATAGATAGATAGATAGATAGATAGATAGATAGATAGATATGTTATATTTATTTTTTAACAGATGTAAAAAAAAAAAGTGATACCGGCATTATAAGTTCTATCAGCCATAAGTTGGCTTACTCTCTAAATATTGGTAGAGAACCCATATTAGTCAATCACTACAACTGATACTCTCAGCCAGTGTCATTATATATGGGTACAGTTTTCCAGGCATCTATCCATGTTGAGTTGTAGGACAATCATATCTGAATGTAAACCCCATTTAACCCCCAATTTAGCTGCAGCACCCACGGAGCAGTTGGGGTTTAAGTGCTCAGGAGCACTTTTGCCATGCATGTTTAGGGAAGGAGAAGTGCCTTTCATTCACCCTCCATCCCCGCATTTTCCCAGCTAGTCCAGAGGATCAAACTCATGACCTTCAGCTAGGTAGAAACTTGAAATTTTGTGTATCAAGCTATGTCTAAATAGACTAAAAGGGATTTTTTTTGCCAGTGTTCAATAAAACTAGTCCAGGTTAGCAACAGTTATTGTGACAGAGTGTAGTTGTCATTGCGCATGTTATATGATATAACAGAATACTTCCAGTGCCACACTTTTTTGATTTTCTTTGATACTAGTTAATCTACAAAACCTTCAGATCAGCCCGTTTGATAGTGATATATTAGTCAGACTTTTCTCTGGTGTGCTTTGGCTTGGGAGATAAAGGAGGAGGGAAAGGTGGATATAGATGGAAAGGATGGATATAAAATGATGTAGCAGTGTTGTCTCACGCTGAGCTGCTCTCAGCTCCACGTTACCGGACTTGTCCCTCTGGATAGATCACTGCTGTCTCTTTGCAGCCTGGACGAGAGAAACACATCATATTTGCAGTACATGTCACAACTATCCTTACTTTACATGATTACTTTACTCTTGACATCGGTGTACCTCAGGGTGCCATGAATTATTGAACAGCCTCTCCTGGGATTGCCTGAGCTTGCCTGAATTGCAACAAAAGGCTGTTTGTGGAAGCACCACTCAAATTCACTGTCAATAGATGTGTGTGTGTTTGTGTATGTGTGTGTGTGGATTGGAGAGGATAAAAGGCACTCACTAATACCTGACCTTACAATCAAAGCTGCAAGCAAAATGAAATAATATCAATAATATCAATCATGACAGGGCTTTCAGAGTATGACATTGCTGCTGACGTCACAGCGAAGCTCTATTTAGTTCTCTATTCCCCACTCTAAGCGATGTTTATCTCCAGCCATGCGCTATAGAGCTTTTATTTTTAGCCATGGGAGCTGTAAGTCGGAGCAGTTGCGTGTGCACTAGACTAAGGAGGAAATGAGCAAAGGTTCTTGAGGACGCTGTAACCCAGATGACAGTGTTTCCAGAATAATACAACTACTCCTGCTGAGCCTTACCGAGGCCTAGACCTCCTTGTGATGTCACATTTATTACGCCTTATCCCCGAACAGACGGACCTCATGAATATTCCACACAGCCGCGCTGGCTGTGAAGATGCCTCGCTCAGCTCTCCCCTGAATAATGCCACATCCCTGTGATATTGTGACACTGTGTAATGCTTTACAGCTCACAGTGTCCCTGTGAAGGCTGTACAAGATGGGAATGATCACATGGCTTTGGCGTCTGGTCCAGTCAAGGCCTGTCCAGGTCACATATTGAGATATCACTACTCAGAGGGTCACGGTTCTGAAGTTGGAGCAAGGGCTGCTAGTTTACACGTTCTGCTTTTCTATGTGACACATGGGGCACCAGATGGGTTGTCAGTATCTGTGAAAGTGATGTAGCAGTCCACACTAATTTCACACTCTTGCTAGACATACCTTGGCTGAACAGGCTAATATTTATGAAATCTCTTTCAGATTTATCTGTAAATGTCAAAGATAAGCTGCTGCCTTTTCCAAGCACATCTTGGAAGAGACTTCCAGCCAAGGATACAACAGTATAGATGATCCCAATATCCAGTAGCTAATTATACTTTTTTTGCACTTTTAATTAGTATAGGCTGATTTATTGGTGGAGAGCATTGTGGCTTGGTGGTTAGCCCGCTTGCCTCTCAGCACTGAGGTCTTGGGTTCAGTACCCATCTGAGTTGAGTTTACATGGGTCTCCGGTTTCCTCTCACAGTCCAAAAACATGGATACTCTAAATTGTCTCTGTGTGTGTCCAGCGATGGATTGGGGCCCTGTCTTGTACTTGGCTAGTATAGTCTGTAATGCCCTGCCCTACCCTAACTGCGACTATGAATAGGATTACGTCAATAAGGTAATGGATGCATGATTCATTGGTTGGTCAATTATTGCTGTTTTTTAAATAAAATGACAATAATAAACACAAAATCTCACATTTAAAGCCACATCTCCAGGCAGCCTTATCAGTGTGGCTGCTGAAGACCAATGTTAGAGCGATCTTTAGTGTCAATTTCACCAGTTCTTGTATGATTGTACAGCTCTTTTGGTTTCTGGTTAGGACTGAACTCATCTGATGAGCATGCTTTGTCTCTGTGTTTTGCAGGCTATGTCTCCTCTGAGGTCAGTGACAAATGGGAGAGTCGCAGGTTGCTGCAGCACTTCACCAATGACACAGAGGACCAGGAAATGCACTCTACCAGAAACTGCACTCCACCAGGTAAGACACATCACGCAGCTAAATATAAACAGCTGCTACTTTACCTGTTACTCACTATATGCACAGCTGGCTAATGTGGCTAATATACTGTGTTGTTGTTATAATGGGTCACATGCTAAAGCAGAATTGTGACCTCTGCAAAAGCGATTAAGTAAGAAGTCAGTTTGGGTTTTAGTTCTGCTATTGTGTTTTGCATAGCTAAGCTTTTGTGCTCGTTTTCCACAGGGAAGTGCCTTTTAGGGCTCGCTTGTGCTGAGAATCATGCATTGCGAAAAGAGACCTTTGTGTGAAATCAGTCTGCATATGCAGTATTACTGTCAAGCAAGCACTCACTTTAACAGCTTTGCTTTGTAAAGGTCATTGTGTTGTGTAGTTTTGGTGATGCTGTTTGTCATTTTGGTCCAGGTTTGGCCTACAGAGGGTTAGTCCCTGACTGACTGGTAGGGTCAGTCACTGGTTCCTTTGTTGCCCTCTGAGTGAGTAATTCCGCTGACACAGACGACACTATTGTTGCTCTGGAGGCTCACTGCAGGCTGGGGGAGGTGGGAGGGGGGCATTTGATATCGTAGTGTACAAGCCTTCATGAACAGAGGGCTAATTGTGAGCAGGGATCATAGGTTAGAAAAGAGAGCTATCCTTCCCCAGAGAAGGCAACTTGGAACAAATATCAGCATAGTCAACATTTAGCCTTAGTCTAAATCTGAAGTTAGAGCTAAACAATGTAGCAGTGGCAAAGCAAATGTTGATCGCTCGAATTTCAGAGTGTAGTTTTTGCAGTCTTTTCTCTCAGCAACCTTAAGAAACTTGACGGAAACAAGAGCAGTCTATTTATAGTCTCATTTACATGCCAGCGTAGTCTGATTTTATGGTAAATGCCCACTTGTTAGTCTGTTTATGAATACAGTCATGTGTATATATATATATATATATATATATATATATATATATATATATATATATATATATATATATATATATATATATA
>BRDA01011468.1:34856-55504 GCA_036984385.1 Crenuchus spilurus | reverse complement strand
AATATATATAATACAAAGTAACTGAATATTCTGAAAAAGTTATTGTTGTTTATAATTTAATGCAAAAAGGTAAACGGTCATTTATTATATTCATTATATGTAAAGTGACATTTCAAGCTTTGTTTTGTTTTAATGTTTATCACTATGACTAATATATTAGCCTTTAAATATTACAACATTTAATTGCAAGTTTGCATAATTACTCTTCAAACAGTATAAATATTATATAAACAGAATAAATATAATCATAAGTGCACTATGATTATATATAATCATTACCTGCACTAAAGAGAAAAAGAGCTGGACTGTTACTCAGTGGTCCAAAGTTCTCTTTTTACATGAAAGTCAGTTTTGTATTTCATTTGTAAATCTAATCTAATCTAGTGTAAATGCTCCTAGAGTATGGAGGAAGAGTGGAGAGACACAGAATCCAATTGTCTGACGTTCAGTGTGCAGTTTCTGCAGTCTATGATGGTTTTTGTTGTTGTGTCATCTGCTGGTATTGGTCCAACTGTGTTTTATTAAGTCCAAAGTCAACACAACATCTACCAGGAGAATTTAGAGCATTTCATGGTTCCATCTGCTGACAAGCTTTATGGAGATGCTTTATGGGATTTCCTTTTCCAGCAGGACCTAGCATCTACCCACAGTGCCAGAACTGCTACTGAGTTTACCTTTTTAAGTTAATAACAAAAATTTTCTTTTTTCATGACAGTCACATGACTGTGTATATATATATATATATATATATATATATATATATATATTTAAAAAGTTTAATATCAGGGACAAGCTCCTCCCCTTTCTGAAAATACAGCCTTTTGCCTTGTGATGCTAAAATGCTGTGTTCACCTGTGCGGTACTACCAAATAAATTAGACAAATGTTGCAAAACCTACGTCTTTACATATCAAACACACTTCCAGTAGTTCAGCTCATATTGGCCGGTATTGTATATTTTAATCAGGCTTAGCTTATGCCGATTAAGCTTTTAATCTCATAGTGTAAGGTCAAAGTTGTAGAAGTTTGATTTGAGTAGTGTCCCAATAAAATAACACATTCTAAAGTTATCTTCTTCATGACTTGTTATTGCTAACTTTTATTGCTATGCTGCACTTTTGCTTCTCATTAAATTGGCTAATTCTCTTGTGTTTTTTTGCTGTGTAGAGCAGTGAGCCGTCTTGCACTGTGCTTCATGCTCTTAACCAATGTCAAGTGGCTAATTAGAGCAGGTCTTAGTGAGAAAAGATGGTGTCGTGGGTGAACAAAGGAGTCATCAATAGTGTAGGCCAATTGATTTGCCAACTCTTGCTCCTGTCCCAAAGCTTTCCTTTCAATGTGTTTGCTACAGAGGAACTGTACCATGGAAATGCCAGTATTCAGACTATTATATTTGTAATGACGTCTCTTGTCCAAGAGTATTGGAAGTGCTGCTGTTGTACAGTGTTAATATTTTTATCAGTCCTTCTTTGGCACCGAAACAGACCGGTACAGATAAGCAACTGAGACATTAGAGGTGAAGTTTTTTTGTGAAGGATTAGCCATGGCTCATGGGCTTTGTCTGGTGAAGGTAAGGATTGGTGTTGTTGTTACAGCAGCTTGCTGTCCACATTGCTGTTTGTTAGTGTTTTTCCATGAGCAGATTCGGTGAATGTTTCCAAGTGGGGTCCTGGTGTTTTAGGAGGCTTCAGTTTTTGCCAAGCATCTCCTTGATCTTGCCATTAAAGTACCAGTTGCTCTCTAAAGCTTTCGCCTGTGCTGGGAATCCAGATAGAACTCCCCTCCTTTCACCCCCCTAAACAGCCTGCTGCTTTGGCACAGGTTGAGGGTTTCCTTCCTACCATGAGTCCCCCATTGCTCTGGCTTTAAACAGATTGTATTAAAGTATTTGTCTTTTTTATCCAGCTCATGATGTTTTATTCTCCAATCAGCACTCTCTCTAAAAGATCTATATTTAGATACACAATCCTAATGGCTTGTTTCTCCTTAATTAGTCTTGACTCTGGAAATGCTGTAATTATTTTAATTGTGATTATTCTTGCTTTTGTGAACATTTTTTTTTGTTGCTCTTTTTTCTTCTCTCTCTCTTTTTCTCACACACCCCTCGCGGTTTTCTTGGGAAGTGGCTCTTGGAGAGATTCTCCCCCTCACTCTCTGATCTCTGTATTATATTTCACACAGATTGACATTGCAGCAGTTCAGCCTACCCAAAGTGTTCAGACATTCATCATTACACACAGGCAGTGCAGTGATTAGCTTGATTACTAATGCTAATGTGCTGTAAATTAATTCTTCATCTATCAAGTCGCATTGTCTGCCATGCTGTGTCAGGATGCTGAAGATAGGCTGGGAGCTGTACTGATGATTTTATTTGAAAGATATCCCTCGAGGAGAGGAGAAACTGGTCAGCGGTGTTTCTGGTGAAGCATTGATCTGACTCTGATAGCTGATTTTATTGGCCATTACAAAGGTGCTCATTTAAGATCATTATGTCTCATATATTAAGGGCCTTTAAGATGAGGCACAAGCACTGTAAAAGTATTTTATATGTATCCCTATACAGCCAAGTGTATCCTATTTCATACATTGTTGAGTTCATAAGTTAGAAATTACTTGATTAAAAATTTAAAGGAAGCTTGGTGAATAAGGGGTTAAAAGGTTTGTGTTTTTTTATGATTTTGTTTGTTTAAACAATGTATAGTAAGCAGTAGACTCTGGATTGATCAAATATGATACAAAGTAAAACTTATATACTTAGGTAAACTAAAAATCAGTGTGTTATTTTTTTTGATTACTCAGAAGGTCAAATAAACATGCTAGTTTCAAAAAAATTTTTGGGCGATCATTTGATTCAGGCTTTAGAGTTTTAACCACATTTCTGTAAGTTAACTGATCACTGTAGATGTCTTATTTCAAAATCACCCAAATTTCATTTTCATCTTCATTTTACATAAATTTTCTAAAAATAAAAAAGGCTAATTTATAATTACAATATAAAAGTTATTTGCTAATGAAGCTGGTGAAACCACAATCAGAAAAGCCCTCACAGAGCTTTTACGCAAACAAGCTGTTGTTTATAGGTGTTTTTACACTGCCTGGTCAAAAAGATATTTTTTATATCTATGTATGTAAATATCTAATATTTTATTGGACCCCCTTTAGTTTTGTTTGCAGCATGCATTCACTGTGGCATCATTTCCACATTTCCACTTCTGCAATGCATTTATTTCTTTACAGAGTTGCATTAATTTTTCCCTCAAGATCTTGGAGATTTGTACTATTCAAAATCTTCTCCAACACATCCCAAAGATTCTCAATGGGATTCAGGTCTGGACTCTGTGGGGTCAATCCATGTGTGAAAATGTTGTCTCATGCTCCCTGAACCACTCTTTGACAATTTGAGCAATGAATCCTGGCATTGTCATCTTAGAATATGCCTGCACCATCAGGTAAGAAAAAATCCATTGATGGAATAACCTGGTTATTCAGTATATTGAGGTAGTCACCTGATGTTTGGGCACATAACATTGGACCTGAACCAGCTTCAGCAGCCCCAGATCATAGCACTGCCCCCACAGGCTTGTAGGGTAAGCACTAGGCATGATGGATGCATCACTTCAGCCACCTCTCTTCTTACCCTGATGTGCACATCACTCTGTATCAGGATAAATCTGGACTCACTAGACCACATGACATTCTTCCATTGTTCCAGAGTCCAATCTTTATGCTCCCAAGCAAACTGAAGCTGATTTTACTGGTTGGCCTCACTGATAAGTGTTTTTTAAGGCTACATAGCTGTTTATTCACAATCCCCTGAGTTCCCTTCACATTGTGAGTGTGGAAATGCTCTTACTTTCACTATTAAACATATCCCTGAGTTCCACTGTTGTTTTTCTATTATTTGATTTCACCAAACGTTTAAGTGTTCGCCGATCACGATCATTCAAGATATTTTTCTGACCACATTCCTTCCTCAAAGATGATGTTTCCCACACTGTCCTTCCACTTTTTAGTAATGCATTGGAGAGTTCTTAACCCAATTTTAGCAGTTTCAGCATCTCCAGAAATGTTATCTCTGCTTGATGCATGCCAATAATTTGACCCTTCTGAAACAGATGGACATCTTTTCCACGACCAAAGGATGTTTCTTTCAACATAGTTGTTTAACAAATGAAAAGCTACTAATTGTATCAGTTAGGGATAAATGACTTGTGACCAGTTGAAACATAATCATCCGTGCAGTAATTATCCAATGGGAGGCTTTTACCTTTTTGCTGACTTAAATACACCTTTTTTTGGCCAAACAGTGCATTTTACAATGTTGCAGCCCTTTAAAAAACATGTCAAATTTTACTTTAGGAAAGAATGTGTTTACTACTCTTCAGCTAACAGGTGTGTTTGTAATCATTCATGATTATTATCTGTATGGTGAGCATTCAGTTCCACATATAAACTATAAAGACAATAAACTATTATATAAAATGAGGAACACACCAATACCGCTTCATGCCGTCTGATACCTAATCTTTAAATATTGGCTGAACCTTTATCAATCACTTGATACATTTAAAACTTGTCAGTTAAGCTGACTATACGTTTTTCACTGTACTACCAATGTGCTAGTCAGTTAATACCAGTATATGCCCTCTAGCCCTTATGTCTCTAGAGTGTTCATTAATTGTGGATGGAATTAATCAGTCTGCCTGGCCTTGCTGTATATCAGGTATGGCTACCAGGGTCAATGACCCTTTTGCTGAATGAGTTGTGGGTCAATGTATGCTTCTCAATAGTTTATCAAACTCCGTATATGCTGTCATCCATTGACAGTGATCAGGGTATACATTACCACTCTGTAGTCATTTAGATTTGCAGAAATTGAAGCCGGTTGATTAGTAAAAGGTCAAGGCCCTCATACAAGAGACATCACTCTCGAAGTTAAAGGAGGAAGAAGATGACAAGCAAGAAGATGGATTGGTACAGTAAGTGGAATCATGTACAAGTCATTAAAGAAGCCTGAGTACTCAAATTAAATGCAGTTATTTGGGAGAAAGACAAGACATCATATTTTGTTAATTAATTTTGATGCATTCTTATCCATCATCATCATGATTAGGGTTGTCAACTTATAGGGTTTTCAGAATAGCAGAATTTTGATTGCAATAATGATAACCAAATCTATCTAACACAATACCACATCAACACTATAATCTTTAATGTCAAATGTTTGACACACATTTTCACATTTTCAAAACTTAACTAATGTGTTTTTTAAATTGTAAATTTAATCTCTGACATTCATTCAGAAGTCAGCAAAATACAAGTGCATATCCAAAGTTTAGAAAATTGGGGAAAAGCTCATTTGTGTTCATAATTTAATTGAAAAGGTCAACTGTCATATATATATATATATATATATATATATATATATATATATATATATATATATATATATATATATATATATATATATATATATATATAATATATATATATATAACAGACACACACATAGAATTAGATATTTCATAAAAAAAATTGTAATGTTGATACTATTTGAATAATAAACTCAAACTCCAAATGAAATGTTGCAGCAATGTAATAATAACTGATTATTACTATATTAGTTTAATAGATTCTGAATTTTCATGAGCTATAAGCCATACTGATCAAGAGTAAAACAAAAAAACCCTTGAAAAGTGTCACTTTGCATGTAATGAATATAAAGTATTCATATTTTTAACTAACATTTTGAACAACAAAGTTTTCACACTTTTCTGTTTTAAATGCACGAATACAGTGTCAAATCAAATATTTATTTTAATATTATTATTTTTAAAAGTATTGAAAGTTAGAGTATGGAGCTGATTTTTAAATTAGAACATTGAAAAGTTTTGATACTTGGCATAACTCTGGTTGTGAAATGTGTCAAGAGTAGCTCCTGGGCTCAAATGATATAGAGAAATAATTGAAAAAAAAGGTTTTTGATATGACAGCGAAAATATATCATTCATCAGTGCTTTAATGGCAGGATTTTTGCTGATGCTGATAAATGGCAGGAACTTTAATATCAGCTGATTTTAATGATATAGTAGTTGGAACCAAGTGACTCCAGCAGCGTGGCGTGTCCCTGGTCTTCAGCCTCAGTCAGCACAAGCCTGATGTGTCCAGTCTGTTGGCTGAGGTGTGTTTGTGTCTGCTGCTCTTTTATGTGTCCAGTTGGACTTTTGGCCAGCAGGACAGAAGAGATGAGTCACAGGCATGTGACCTTTGAGAGACATGCTGGCTGTGTGCTTGCAGCAAAAAAAGAGTGTGATTCTCTGTGGAAATCAGACTACACACAGGCTCAGGAGCGTCTCGTCACTGCCGTCCCGCTGTTGCCGCTGGTCGAGCGTGCCTCTCTGCAGTACTAATTTTACACAAAATTACTGTTCAGCACTCCCACATACAGCAGGGCGTGCTCCACAGTCAGGCTAATCATTTTAATCACTTCTCTGAAATCTTTATTTCTGTTTTTAAGAAAACCAAGTGAGAGCTAGTGAGTGAGGCGGCCCGACCTGCACAAGCAGCAGGTGAGGAATGAGGAGGTTGGGCGGGGGGTTGTGAATAAGATGAAGTGATTACGCAGTAGGATGCCTGTGGTTGCTGGAATATGTAGGTGGGTTGAAGGTTGTTACCTGTCCTATGTGCAGACTAGGCATGTGTAGTTATAAAAAAATAATATTATTATAAATACCCAAGCTTTTGTCATGGCTTCTCATATTTTACAGTAATTAAGAAAACACAACATATATAAGATGTAGTACATATATGTAGTGTTCTGGTCATAGTGTTAATAGCAGGAATTTGTTGGCTGTTGTTCTGAGTGATACTACCTCAAACTTTTATAACAGTATTTTCTACAGTTCTGACAAAAACTGTTCTTTATAATAATAATAATAATAATAATAATAATAATAATAATAATAATAATAATAATAATAATAATTTGTGTACCTGGTGAAGGGGTATGGGATGCACCACGAACCTGATCAGCATTAAGTGGGAGATAATGGATGGGTGAATTATCATGATCATCATCATCATCATCATTATTATTATTATTATTATTATTATTATTATTATTATTATTATTATTATTATTATTATTATTATTACATTATTGTTGCTTTTCATTATTGTATCAGTTATTAAATTTTAAATTAAATTAAATACACTATTGCATCTCCAAACATTACAAATTTGTGAAAAAAAAAAGATTATTTGTGTTCTGAATTCAATTCTAAAAGTTCAAGAACTCTCATATATTCTGTATTCATTACATGAAAAGTGACATATTTCAAACATCTTTTGTTTTAATGTTGATACTGTTTGAATAATAAATTAATCAAAATAAAAATTTAATATTCCAATAATTTGAGAATACGAATTTCTGATTCACATGAGCTGTAAGTCATACTGATCAACATTAAAACACAAAGATTTGATGTCACTTTATATTTACCTACCTGTTTACCTTTATATATTCACATTTTTGAGATACACTAGTACATTTATACATTTTAAAGAAGCTAAAAATTATTTAGGTAATAATATGTACTCTAGTAGCACCCTATTATGGAATACATTTTGCTACATAAATAGTTTATTAAGCTGTAGATTATCTTGCAGCACTACCTTTGTATAGACAAATACACATGTACAACCATACATCCACTGAAACTGCTGAACCTATACTCAGAGTAGCTTCCACAGTGTTTGTAATAGCCATTCTCTCTTCCTGGACATCCTAAAGCTGATTGTGGATAGCCTCACAATGTCCCGGTACCTCATGTGACTTAATAATAAAAATGGCTTCTGTTAATCTCTAATGTCTTTGCTCAGATTGGTGTGGGATTGTTTTCCACTCACGCTTCTCAGCTGAAGTGAAACTGTAAACATGATTGACCTATTTGGTTTCTGCTTATTTATTCCAGCATTTTCTCACTGGAGTCCTGCAAACTCATGTACCAGTCCTGATGCCCATAATTCAACACAAATGTCTATTAGTTCTACAATTACAGACTGTAGTCCATCTGTTTATCTGTATACTTTATTACCCTCCTTACACTGTTCTCCTATGGTCAGGACCCCCTCAGAGCAGGTGTTACTTAGGTGGTGGATCATTTTCTTAACTACAGTGACACTGACATGGTGGTGGTGTGTTGTGTTGTGCTGGTATACCTCGTCCACCTCATGTGACTTAATAATAAAAATGGCTTCTATTAATCTCTAATGTCTTTGCTCTGATTGGTGTGGGATTGTTTTCCACTCACGCTTCTCAGCTGAAGTGAAACTGTAAACATGATTGACCTATTTGGTTTCTGCTCATTTATTCCAATATTTTCTCTCTGAAGTCCTGCAGAATCCTGTACCAGTACTGGTTTCCATAATTCAGCATTAATGTCAGTATTTCAGTCGATGGCTGTTGTTTACACTTCATGCTTTCTGCTGTGGCTCACTTGAATTACTGCAGTTAGAAAGGTTTTTGTTAAAGATGATTGATTGCTAGAATTTAATAGAAGTAATATCCTAGAAGACTACAATAATACAGAATATACTCTGTGAATAGAATCTGTTATTTTTTCATTATTTTCCTTTAAAGGCCATAAATAATGGTGTACCACTGCCACTGTATTTCCTTTTGTTTGAAATTCTTTGAAATGAAAATTTTCTTGCATTCAAGTGGAGCAGGCTCTCTTTTTCTCCTCAAACATTAAAGTGAAATCATATTATGTCGCAAAATAACAACTGAAATATTATACTTTTAGCTAACTCTTCTTTCCCCAAATTATATTTCACTATCAGTTTGCTTCAGCTGTTTTACACCCAATTATTGAACACATAATCTTGATAAATCTCTCTCTCTCTCTCTTTCTCTCTCTCTCATTGTCTCTGGAGACTGCAGCTGGGTTCCTCAGGTGTTTCTAATCCCAATTACTTTCCACCACAGGAGGTTCAGGCCATTAGAGCGGATTTCAGTACAGAGGCCTGATGGCCTGCACTTCACCTCTTCAGTTTAGGGCTCCTGCTCTTTCATCCCACTTTGTGCCTGGCCAAATTAACCACACTTGCTTGAAGCTGGGATGAGAAAGTACAGACTAGAACATTACACCTTCCTAGTCTTCCCAGAGGCCAATGAAGAACTACAGATCTTCAGCCACTGTTGATTTAAACTTCCTACAGACATCTTCCCAGCACCTTATCATCTCTCTGTATTGGATGCTGGTATCCTCAGACTTTAATTCAGAAGAGATGCATACAAATATCTTTAACATTAAAGCACACTCACTGGCCATTAGACACACATCTGTCTACACTTACTGTAGTGTAGATGCACATTGTACAGACTGTAGTCAATGTTTCTCTTTATACATTGTTAACCTCCTTTCATCAAAATGTCAGGTCACCCTCAGGACCACCACAAAGCAGTTGGGTTACTCTCAGCACTGCGGTGATAGTGATGTGGTGGTGGTGTGTTAGTGTGTGTTGTGCTGATATGAGTGGGTCAGACACAGCAGAGCTGCTGATGTTTTAAATACTTCGGTATCACTGCTGGAGTGAAATTAGTGTGCCAACAGCATCCTGTGCCCACCACTGAAGCACTAACACAAACTGTGCTTTACATCTGCAAGGTGAACCAACAAGGTAAGGCTATATAATGGAGTGGACAGTGAACTAACCTAGTGTTTTGTCTTGTACCAGCGTAACACACACTACAACACCACCACCACATCAGTGTTACTGCCTTACTGACATTAATGTGAATAGATTTTCATTTAATGTAATTTTGGATTATTTTCACTGGTCCTTTCATCTTGTAGCTCCGTTTACGTGTAAAGGGAAGCTGCTATAAACATTGTGAAAGAACAGGGAAGCTTAGAAAAGACAGGAAGTGAGAGGAAATGGTAACCAACCTGCTTTTGTCTTAGGATTGTTCCTGAGTACATGTTTTTCTTCTCTCTCTTCTATAGCAACCACCAGAAATAAATAAAGCAGAAGCAGATAACGGCAGTGAGAGTAAACAGAGGTAGCTTGCATCTCTTGTGCAGTACAGCTCAGTGGGGTCCGGCTGTCCTCTTCCCCATGACTAAGCAGGTTTTGCCAGTGGCTCCTATCCTTTTGAGGAGAGATTTGTGGAAAAGGCTGAGGTAGAAATCTGGGGCTTGAAGAGAGAGATGCTTAAAGCTCTTTCCCTGGAATGCTATACGTGTGGCCCCCTGGCTAACAGGATAAAGACACTGGAAGGGAGGAAGGGTTTGCTGTGAACACCATTATTGACATGTTCCTGTCTCAGTGACAATATGTCTGTGTCTGTGTTTAGCTGTAAGTGAACGTCTGGGTTATTTGTGTAGCATCATACATCCTGAGGCTTTATTATTCATCAGAAGTGCTGCATGAGTGCAGTAAGTTGAACATCCACATCAGTGACACATTACTGACATCATGGCTAGCCATCATAGTCATAGCATTTGAATGGAAAGTGTGTGTGATTGTCACTCAGAGTACTGTGTAAGCCCTTAGAATATCTCTGTCTGTCTGTTTATATATTATAAATACCCTATATGGCCAAAAGTATTGGGAAAAATAATGTTTCCTGCTTTTGTTGCAGTAAATGTTGGAGGTTGATGCATTTCAGGTACTGGTAGTTCTATTGGTAGTACATGCACTAGAGGACCTGTTTGTGTACTTTTGTACATCTGTGTCAGCAACTGTTGCATCTTTGAGTGCAACTAATATGTGCAAGTACCTGAATGCATTCATTGGAAAGGGTGTCCACAAACTTTTGGACATTTAATGTGCATATGGTCTGAAGAGCTGTAATGTTGCATTGGTGCATTTGACATTAGGTATTTTTTATAGCCCAGCATGTCTCTTTACCTCTTGGTCTGCTATTGCATCAGATTTTCATGGGTAAAAGAATAAAACTCTGTGTGTGTGTGTGTGTGTGTGTGTGTGTGTGTGTGTGTGTGTGTGTGTGTGTGTGTGTGTCACAGAGGACACCTCTGCTAATGCCCTCAACCACAGCGTCCGCCCTGCCACATCTGAGAATAGGCCTGTCCTTCCCCTGCTGTTCTTTCTTTGACTTAATGGGCCAGATGTATATTTCTGTGTAGGATGGAGTGTATATATAGTGTCAGATTGGTTGTGGCAGTGAGGCTTTGAGGTGACTCTAAATAAAGAATGGCCTGCAGTTAGCGAGAGGACAATTAGAATAGCGTGCCTCTACGGTTTTGGGAGGAAAAAATCCCCACAGGCCAGAGGAGGGTATTTTCACGTGTGCGGGAGAAGGTCACAGCGTACAAGGTGCAGTAAGAGTGTCCATCTGAAAGAAACATGGAGAAGATGAATGAGAGAGGTCAATACAGTGTGTGTATGAGAGAGATATGAGACCATAATCACATTTTGAGGTTTGACCTCTGTTTTCTACCAGTGCATCTGTGCCTCAGGCTTAGATCTGTGCCTCCAGCATCCTTAACTTGTCACATCATATTCCATCACACACATACTCACACTCAAACACACACACACACACACACTTTATAATCCAGTGTAGGTGATACAAAACTGGGATTCGGTGAGTTCTGATGACACAGCTTGATTGATAAGCAATCAGATACAGTGTCAGTTTGTGAGAAACATGAGACTGGCTGGTAAGTACATTTATTAATGTTTCATTTGTGACCAACAGTGAATCTTTTCACAAAATGTAAATATTTTGATGCGGCCAGAAAACAATATACAGTATTAGCCAAATGACTATAAACCAACACAACTCCCTCAAAAGCACAGTCCAACTTGGAAGCAATTTGAACAAAGCAGACTATGCATATTTTATCTGCTTATGTAAAGGAACTCCATGCTCCATCCATCCTGGTTGAACAAAACCAGTAAATATACCTCACAGCCATGTTTAACCACATATATATATATATATATATATATATATATATATATATATATATATATATATATGTGTGTGTGTGTGTGTGTGTGTGTGTGTGTGTGTGTGTGTGTGTGTGTGTGTGTGTGTGTGTGTGTGTCTGTCTACATCTGGGCTTGGTTGTCTCATGTCCAAATCTCAGTCTTGTCTCAAGTTTAATGTTGACAACTGCAACACTGGTGACAGGTGAAGTATTGTAACATTCATTGGAATCATGATTTATCAAGATATAATATGATTGGTTAGAGGACTCATTTGCATATTTTTGCAAATTATCAGTATAGTAAAACCTACAGTTAGCAAATTATTTGCCATGTGGCAGTTCTTCTGTAACAGAGCTAAATCATCCTACAGCTTGTTGTCAATAGGCTCTGGACATTTGAGCCACTTTATTTACCCTATTATTCAGCTATACCCTCTTCTCATTGACACAAACCAGTGCAGGCATTGTGTTCTCATTGAGAGACTTGCTTGTGGAGCCAGTTTGGACACAATGTCTCTGGTATTGTCAGAGCACATGGACAGAGACTAACGGGGAATGATAAAGTAAGATAAAACGCAGACATACACTGTTAGGACAGAAGTATTGGGACACCTGCTCATTCATTGTTTAATCTAAAATCAAGAGTATTGGAAAAATGTCTCTATTGTCCAGAGAAGGCTTTCTACTAGATTGTGGAGCTTTGTGAGGATTTGATTGCATTCAGTGAGAAGAGCCTTAGTGAGTTCACAATGTTGGATGATCACCACCCCATCTCATCCCAAAAGAATTGGATGGAGCAGAGAGCAGAGTCCCACAGCTCAGTGTTGGGGGGCTTTATACCCCTCTAGCCCATGTCTGGCATTAGACATGGTGCCAATAGGTTCATGTTTAGTCCTATTCTATTGGCAGTACTTCTTTACATGATCTAGTCAAGCTGTGTGTGTGCAAAGTAACAATGCATTCATTACAAGGTGTGTCCACAAACTTTTGGACACATAGTATAACAAAACAGTTCCTTCTTTAGTCGCAGGCTATTTTTTGTCTTTGGATAAGAGTGATATCTCCCATATTCCAGATGTCTTTTTTTAATTGTTTCACCATTTGGCCTGAGTTGGGTTGTCTGTTTTCTTTGGACATGTTTCATGGACTTTGGCAGGTTTGTGCTGTAAAGCTGCACAAACTCTCAGTGGAAAAGCCGTTTGTTTTACTCTCTGATTTGGAGCCCTGTGATCGTGCTGCATGTTAGTAGCCTGCATGTGCATGTTTTTATGATATCATGACAAAACAGATTCACCACATATTGTGCAGATGAGTGAAGACACAGTCTGTGGGGAAGGGAGGGGATCATGAGAGAGTGAGAAAGAGTGTTGGGGGGAGGGGGGGCTAAATGTCATATTACTCAGCACAATGACGAGGAAACTTACTACACGCGATGTGTCTCCCTGCATCAGCATCTCTCTTCTTCTACGTGTGTGCTCGCCTAACTGTTTATGTGCAAACACTTTTGCTCCTCACATGCTGGTGCTTTTGCATAACGTTTACACATGTTCATGCATGTCAGGATATGTGCTTTGTAGTGTGAATGCAAAAAGTGCACATTTTCTATGTGTGACATTATAGTGAATATGTTCAGTGCTGCATCAAAAAAATGAGAATATGGTGATAAAGCTGATTACCTCCAAGCAACGCTGCATTGATGCAGTTGTTTGTGGTAAAGGAGTCCCAACCAAGTTTGTAAATGAATGCACTTGTCAGAAGTTGAACATTTCTGTAGTTTACATCCTTTTCTTTTTTATCTTATGTACTATTATAATAATTTGAGACTGGATTTCAGATTTTAGTGAAATATAAACTGTTTACCTTTTTGGATTTGAAGTGAACTTTTTCACAGTATTCAATTTTTTATGTGGCAGTGTGCATTGGTGTCAGTAATGCTGTGGCCAAGAGGAGAAGGATGCAGCATCAGTTTCCAAAAACAAGGCTTTATTGCAAGAAAACAAACTGTGGCTATGAAACAAAATGAAGACCGTGGCTATGACAAGACTATGACAAACAATGACTCATAATGACTGTGACACACGAGGGAGCTGAATAGCAACATAATCTAGACATATGAGTAAACAACAGGGCTGTGCAATTCACAAGACATGACATGGCTGGAGGTGGAGACATGACATGAACAGGACACGTTGAAGACGTAAACAAAAGCACGTGGAGGCAAGACGTCACATGGAAAACGTAAACAAAAAGCATGTGTAAGGACTCAGCTAGGGACGAGGGTATGGCAGGATGGTTACAATTGGATACATTAAATTACATTACATTGCATTTAGCGGACGCTTCTATCCAAAGCGACTTACAATAATGGGAAAGTACAAATGCGAAAAATACTAGAGTTGTACTAGTATTTACTAGTACTAGTATACTAGAATTAACATTTTGATATCGAATTATCTAATAGTAAAACTATTGGATAGTAAAAGGTATACCTGTACTGCAAGGTAGTGAGCATTATCAGTTCTATTCAAATTAAACCAAATACTGGTGCATATTCTATGCATAGTGAAAGTAAATAGCCTGCTGCTACATGTCAGTATGTGTAATCTGAACTGTAAACAGTAGTAATGCTGGTAACAATTCCAAAACTAAATTGCATATGATTTTTACAAATAAATATGAATAGTCCCATTAAACAATATCAATATATGTACCTGAACTGATTTCTGTATATATGTGATGAATGATTTAAATTGTTTTGAGCAAAACAAAAAAATGTTTTAAAAATAACATGATCAGCAATCAACCAATATGTTCTTACCTTGGCAGATATTTGTTGTAATGTTATGACATAAATAACATGAGCCATATAAATGGGGCCTCCGAGACCATGGGTGGGAACCACTGCTGTGGTAGTATTTGGTATAATACTTTTATTATTTACTTTTAATACATTTAATTCTAATTGGATGTTTCCAAAACACTTTAAACATCATTTACAAGAATATTTTACATGATATGCGTTATTAGGAGAGGCATTTATACCTAGTTGGAGTAAATTACTATTAAACTTTTTATCACAATATTCAACATATTCATGATGTTCACTAGTGATAACTGCATGTTCTCAGAGTTTATTAGAAGGTTTCTGATGGTGTGTAGTAGTAGACAGTGTTTGGCTGGGCTCAGCAAGTTGGTGTAGCTGGTTCTGAGGCAGAGTGTAGTGAGTGTTTACAGCAATGAGGTAAGTGCTTGTAGTGTGCTGCTGCTGTTGTTGTACTCACCCGACAGAGACTGAGCCAGCTCGTCCAGAGGAGACAAGTGTGAAACCATCGCTTTGGTGTTTAGATGAGAGTACCTGTCATGACTCCTGACAGGGTGTGCTAGACCGCAGCTTGTGTGTAGAAAAGAGCACACACACATACAGGCCCATGCACACACATCACACTCACACTGAGCAATGAGAACAGTCATGTGGACTGAGGTCTGCTCTCTGAGAATGGGCAGCTCTCTAAAGGTTCTTCTGCAATGCAAAGTACTGGATTCAGACTCACAGATGCACCAACATGTTTAAAAGTCCACATTTAGAATGTGTAATAGGTCATTTTGAACTGCATACATTGCTTTTGAATATCAAAATAGTACTGTATTATCACTGTGGACTCATATGTCAAAGGCTTTTTAAAAAAAGATGTTCTCATTATATCACTTTTACTTTTTGTCAGTGTTTTTAGAACAAAAATCAGTTTTTATCATAAATAAAAACAGATTTTAAAGCTTTTTTGTTCATTTTTTTATTTATTTTTTGGGAAAATATATATATTTCCACATTTTTAAAAATGATCTATATATGCTATGTCTGCTGTGCTAATTACTGTGAAAGCTGTAACTGATAATAGCATGTACATTTCTGTATCTTGATTGGATGATGGTTTAATCACCATAATTGGATTGGATGTTAATTTACATTTACACTATTTAGCAGATTCTGTTATCCAGAGTGACTTACAGTTAATGGTAAAGTCATGACTTGCCCAGGGATTGAACTAGCAACCTTCCAGCCACAAAACCAGATCCCTAACCAACAGGCCATGGCTGTCCCTTTAATGTCCAAAAGAAAAAAGAAACCCAAAGTTTTTGGCATAATTTTAGAAAATTAAATATTGTTATACAAAGGTGAGTCAAAAATGATCAACTCTCTGACTGTAGAATTAATTTTAATCAGTTTTCAGAAAAGACAAATAGCTACATAATTTTTCCACATCATCTCCTGCTTTTCAATACACTTTGTCCATTTATCAACTAGCTTTCATATTCCCTCATTAAAACATGTTTGGCTCAGCTGTGAGTCACGAATGTACCGCTGTCTTCACCTCTTCATCAGACATGAATCTCCATCCTCTAATGGCTTCTTTCAGGGGACCAAGAAAACTGTCAGCATCAATTTTACAATTTTCTTGGTCAGCGATTGAGGATGTTTCCATTCCATACTCTGCTGGTCACTCTCAGGCTCGAAGTGATGAATCCATATCTCATCACCAGTAATGAAAATTCAGTTTAAAAAGCTTTCACCTTCCTTTGAGTATTGCTCCAAATTTAGTTGGACAAATCAGTGCTTGCTTCTTTAGTTCAAATCATGTGTGAGGTGCCCATTTTTTGTTGCACTGCAGTCATAAATGAACTGACGTAACACATTCAAACCTGCACAGCAGTTATTATGGAGACAGTGACCTAGTACAGAAAGTGTTGATAAGACAATGCAGCCAACAGACGTTTTAATGTAACTACAGTGTGGATCATTTTTGAATCAGCATCATAAACAACAGGCTATTTTTATCTTATCACCCACCCTTTGACACTATATGCTGTAATCCAATAATTGTAGATGAAACTAGTGTAATTTGGAGGCTTCTGAACAGGATAAATGCATTTGAAGAAGCTCTTGCATTAAAATGTCTTTTGTAAGTCACAGCACTTCTTTGCTCCACTACACTTCAGGACTACTTCATTGTTTTTTTTCTGAAACTCTAACATCTCAGCAGCTAAGTGGGATTTCCTTGAATAATTTACTATTAAACTACAGCAATAAATCAAACCTAACTGCGGCATTGCCTCCCACTACATCCCATTAATGCATATTTTCTGCAATAATGAAGATCAGCATTAGTTGGCTATGGACATATTTAAGCTGTCTCTCTGGGAGGGAATGTGGAAGATAGATAGCCAAGGACAGAGGCTCAAGGGAGCCACTTATTCAGGGAAATTGAATTCACCTTCAGGTCACCCAGAAAAGCATTGTGACGCTGAACCTATTGAATTTTGTGAACTTTGAAATCTCCTTTTGTACAAGGGTATTTAAATCACCCAATAGTGGTTATTTTTTCTCCTTAGTGGCTAAACCCTCTATGACCTTTCCCATTTTTTTAAAGCATGTCCCTCATAAATTATAACAGGAGTAACGTTTGACTGCGGAGAGTAGTCCAGACCAATTAAAAGCATGCAGTTGTGGAGGTGCTGCAGTGGACCCTGTGTTTTTTGCACTGCCCACTGCTCAGTACGAAGACTTCATCCCACTGTGTATAATTACACAGAACTGCTGTGTGTGTGTGTGTGTGTGTGTGTGTGTGTGTGTGTGTGTGTGTGTGTGTGTGTGTGTGTGTGTGTTTGACAGTAGAAACCACTCGTTTTCTCCTGTCATAGGCCTCCCGTCAGAGCTGCTGGAGCCCACATTCATCAGTGCCAGACCAGAACTAGGCAGGGCCAGAACTTTGGCCCCTTGGAGAAAGCCCATAGTTGAGGCAGATCCACTTCTTACTGCATCTTTTAGGCTTCCCCTGATCTGACATTGTTCTGCTTTTTCTGGAAAATATCTAGAGCAAACAGTACTTCAGGCTTTCCATACACTGTGTCCTTCAACTCAGCAGAATGAGAGTGAGGTCACAGCTGTCCTTCTGTAGCCCTTAGAAGTCAGTTATTGCTGGCAGTCATGTAACCTGATTTAAATTATTCCTCACTTCTCGCACATTGAAATAAGTGCTGAAATTCAGGCCTTACCACTCAGTACCAGTCACTTCTCTGTTTACAGAGAACAGACTGTACAGTGTACAGTGCTGTGTCAGAAACATAGAATATTATAAAAAACAGAGTCCGGTGTTGTTCAGAATTTGTTAAACTCTTTATATGACTGACTTTACATGTAATGAATATTAAATATATGACAGTTTACCTTTTTGAATTAAATTATGAACACACTTTGTCACCATGTTGTAATTTTAAGAGATGCACTAGTGTAAGATATCATATGTGATGAAAGTTTTATGCATTGAGGTACACACAGTCTGAAAGAAGAAAAGACATGTTATATAACCATCACTGCCATGTTTCTGTCATATTTTGACACTGAGTGCTCATGGAAACTGAATATAAATGTATCCACATAATGACTAAATTGACTTGGCTTCTATGGATTAATTATTATAATTATTAATTATTTTTTCCATCTTATGCAGTTGCATTGTTTGAACATCATTGTTAAATACCAGCCAACACTAATCAACAGCTCACTCCAGCATGTCAATATAATACAGTACTCATGCCTGGTTTTGTAGTCTTGTCAGTAATTTGTGCAAACACAAATACAGTCATCAGCTTCTTTATTCAATTGTCATTCAAAATATGATGAGAATATTGAATTGTGAACTCAGTATTGTGTAATGAATAATGGGATGACTATCATTACATCCTCATTATTTTCTCAAAGGACGTTAATTGAAAATTTTGCCTAAAGTACAGATTGAGAATTTTTCACATTTGTGTTTGAAGTAGAAGACGAGACATTTTATTATGACTTAAATGAGCTGAAAAGTGTCTGTTGTTCAAGTTCTTTTATGGAAATAATCTTTTATGTTTTTGCTGTTTCAAATAGAAAATAGACAGAAATTCAGACTCAAACTTGTCAGTATAATGTAACTGATTTTGTACTTCTGTATAATTACACTGATCACATAAAACAGTGTCACATAAAAATAATATTGTGGTTACTATGTGACTGTTGTTCATAATGTTATTCAAAAAGGTAAACTGTCATATAGTTTAGATTCATTACATGTGACATATTATCAAGCTTTTTGTGTTTTAATGTTGATCAGTTTGGCTTGTAGATAAAAAAAAAATCAGAGATCCAGAATCTCAAATTATTAGAATATTTTATTTTGAGTTTGAGTAAATTACTTAAAGTAGCAATATTTAAAAAATCTTGAAATATGTCACTTTTCATGTAGTGAATATAAAATAACAGATAACAGAATGACTGATGACTCTAGCCTACTCCAGAGTTAACTGGGTGACCAGACTTGACCTGTATCTCCCACTGTGGGCATCTCACCAGGTAACGGCCTTCACTCTGCTGCAGCTTCAAAATTCCACAAAACCTTATTCAACACAGCCATGTCTTCATGTGCCACCATCTGTACATGCCGTACTTCAGACAGCCAATGACAGTCAGTCAAGATCTTCGTGCTGTAATGAAGTAAAGCAGTAATGGCCTGAAGGAGAGCTCTCGCTCATAACTAACACAGCCCTTGATGGAGGGGCTGTCTCTGCAACTGCTTTATTCTTCTGCCTTGTTTGCTGTGTTTATTTTTAGCTGCCCTGTTGGGTTTTTATGCTTCACTGCCTCTCCGATGCACATGTGCTCAGTTTGGTTTTCCTTCTCTTGCTTTCTCTCCTCTTTCTTTCTCTTCTTTCCCTCTCTGCTGCGTGATGGACAGTAAGACCCGGCTCAGTGTGTGATGTCATCATCAATGCTTCTGGGACACTTAAGTTGACTGAGATTATGTAACACTCTCAGCTGGGAGAACGCCATGACATCACTCAGGCTTTGGAAAACCTGAGCTGGGAACGCTAAATCCAGCAATGAGAGAAAAGATCACTTTAGCGCTTAATGTATGCTGATTAGTGGTATTTGTGCATCTGTTTGTTTATTCTCTGATTTGTGTGTCTGATGTGACTGTGTGGGACAGAAGCAGGATCTGCAGACACTCTGCCTTCATGTGTATGGATGATGTGTGTGGATGATTATTGTTGTGTGTGAATGATGTGTGACGATGTTTATAAATATGTGTGGTTGTGTGTGGGTGTTTATGAATGTCTGGATGTGTGTGGATGTGTGAATGTTTTGTTCTGATGTGTGTTATTGTGTGTGGATGTTTTTGAAAGTGTGTGAATGTTTTGGATGTGTGTGGATAATGTGTGTGATTGTGTTTGGATGATGTTTGTGGATGAGTGTGATTGTGTGTGGATGTTTTTGAAAGTGTGTGAATGATGTGTGAATGATATGTGAATGTTTTAGATGTTTGCGGATGATATGTGTGGATGATTATGGACATGTGTGGATGTGTGTGGATGTGTGTGGATGATGTGTGTTATTGTGTGTGGCTGATGTGTGTGATTGTGTGTGGCTGATGTGTGTGATTGTGTGTGGATGTGTGTGGATGATGTGTGTTTATGTGTGTGGCTGATGTGTGTGGATGTGTGTGGCTGATGTGTGTGGATGTTGTGTGATTGTGTGTGGATGATGTGTGTGGCTGATGTGTGTGATTGTGTGTGGCTGATGTGTGTGATTGTGTGTGGATGTGTGTGGCTGATGTGTGTGGATGTGTGTGGCTGATGTGTGTGAATGTGTGTGGCT
>BRDA01011468.1:3200-20380 GCA_036984385.1 Crenuchus spilurus | reverse complement strand
CCTCAACATTTACTTTTTCTATTTTTATGTTCTGTTATTAAATATTAATTGCATCACACATTTTGAATTGCAGACCAAGTGTTTGTGATGCTTTTGATGAATCACATACTCAGTCAGTCATATTGACCACTGCAGCTTTACTCAGCAGTTTAGTTCATAATTAAATGGTTTGTTGTTGGTTTCTGTACTTTTTGTTATGATGTATGTATAAACTGGTAATAATTGCTTATATGAGAAGCTTTGCTTGCATTTGAGCCTAAATTCCCAAAATATTAAGTCAGTTTGAACATTTTTCAACACATTGTTAATTTCAGTGGTAGATTAAAATAAGAGGGTGGGAGTTTCATTTTTTGGAAGGCAGAAATTTTGGACCACCCTAATATGTAAGTTTGTTAAATGTTTACATTTCAAGATAAAATTACAATTTTCAAGATACAAGGTTTTTCTACAGCAGTGATGATGTTGTCCAAAATTCCAAAATCTCAGTGTTTTTTATATTTTTTTGTTTTTATGCATAATCAGATGTCCTTTATATTGTCTTATTCTTTTGTGATGACTAGACCAATAGAAATGCTCCAAAATTACTTGGAATTCAATCTCTTTACATTAACTTACATTGAAAATAGTTTTTGCTGTCTCTTGGAAGATTACCGTTGAATTCACATGCAAAAATTGTAAGAATTGTAAGACCCAGCCTGGGAAAACCCGACCAAAGTCATTTTTTGTAACTGTTAAAGGAATTCTCACACAAAACTTCAGCCAATTATCTCTTATACTTTCCAAGATATAGCATTTTGAGATATAGAATACCTAAACTCAACTTAGTTTATTTGTATCATAAGAGATTAATACATCAGAAACACTTAAAAGTTAATCCAAATAAATCAAAATGTATCAGAAATGAACACTGAAAGACGAGCCTGGCTAAAGTCGCGCTGTTTACATCATCTAAAGACCTGCTCACGTTGGTGGATGGATACATGAGCTCAAATACATTTCTACAGTGAAGAGTAGTAGTTCAGGAGCTGAATGATACCCAACAAGCTTGTGTACCTCTGCTGTAGAAGTAGTTCTACATCAGGAATCGAGGGGTCACAGAAACCCGTTTTTTATGTAAAATCAGCAAATTCTGTGAATTCCTTGCTGCATAAGGACAACTTTTTGATTAGTTAAAAAAAAAATTATAAAAATGTGTACTACAACAGATATTTGAGACTATTGTCTTTCATTTACAGCAATAAAACCAAGCAGCTAAATTGTCACAAATGTGATGGATAGGCTGAATAACACATTATCTCAATAAGTTACCCAGAGACTTTGGCCTGGTTTTCCCAGATGGGGTCACATATTTGTTTGTACTTGAAACTGACTTTTTAATTTATTCACTGTTTAGGTGTAACTCACATGTGGTACACTACTTTGAGAGAAGGAAGAAAAACTCTACTAACCTGGGTAATGGCACAGCCAGCAACACTGACCTGGACGATGGCTGTGATGCTACAGCTGTGTTACTCAAAAAAGGTAATAAGTAAATGTCAATAAATCACTGGGTTCCTAAGTATATTATGCATTACTAGTAGAACCAATGATTAAAACATTGTGTTGTTTCTTTAACTGTGATGGAGAAAGGGTGTGTAATGTGATATTCTGTTTCCCCCTGTGTAGCTAATTTCCACAGGAAGCCGTCCGTACTGATGGTGGATGAGCTGCTGTCTGCGTACCCACACCAGCTCTCTTTCTCTGAGGCTGGCATGAGGATCATGATCACCAGCCACTTCTCTCCACGCACACGCCTCACCATGGCCTCCCGCATGCTCATCACAGAGGTCAGCGCACACACACACACACACACCAAGGCACATACACCGATCAGCCACAACATTAATACCACTCACAGGTGAATAGAATAACATTGATTATCTTGTAACAATGATGTATGTGAAGGTCTGGGATGGTCAGAGAACACTGTCTAATCCTAGCGAAGTACTGATCTCAGTCTGATTGAGCATCTCTGGAATGTTCTGGAACAAGTCTGATCCACCTCACAGCTTCCAGTACTTAAAGAATCTGCTACAAAGAACATGATGCTAGATACTACAGGACACTCAGTTTTGCAGAGTCCATGCCTCACTGGGTTGGAACTGTATTGATGGCAGATGGATGACCAACAGCATATTAGAAAAGTGGTATTAATGTAATGGCTGATTAGTGTATAATGAAACAACCATTGATTTAACTCAATAACTGAGCACCTCAGGTTTAATAAAGAAAACTTAAAATATCCCACACTGTAAAAAATATCCATGTTGTTTCAACTTAAAAAAGTTAGTGTCCATGCTGCCTTAAAATTTTAAGTTAGGTAAACTCAGGAAGTGTAGTTAGTAAACATATAAACAAGAAATATTGAGTTATCACAACAAATTCAGTGCTTGGTAGTCATACCAACTACAATATTTAAGTTAGGTTAACGACAGGGCAAGTTCATTTTTTACAGTGCAGATCATTTGGTTATTGCATTTATTGTCATTGTTGAAGTCAATGGTTGCCTTGATTTATTCAAGTTGTATCACACATCATATACAGTTAAAATACGACATCCTAAACATCTGTTTAGGAGGTGTACTGCTCCACTGTGGTGTGTTGATTTGCTCTGTACCACTAACTGGAGTCATCGTTCCCCTCTGGCATCAATGGCTCATGGGGCACCACTGTTATATCTTTGGGAGGCACTAAATGTACCAGAAGTCCATTCTTGGTACACCTTCATTACGGCAGCTCTAGAACATCCCACAAAATTTTTGAGACGTGAGATTTTGAGAAGAGGCTTCCCTGATGCTACCACCCTTCACCCAGTGCACTATCATCATGCCCTTTTGGACATCAGTCAAATCGTGTCCTTTCCTTGTGATGATAGTTTTACACTCTGCTACAACTGACTGGTGTTCTCACTTATTTATACATTCAGCAGACCCTGTCACATGGCATCTGTGACATCCTGGGCCGAGTTCATAAAGTTCTAATATGACAGTGTAGTATAACTTAAACTCCTTATGTTCAGGCCTTTAGACCAGGCCTGACATTCACGCCGTTTTGCAGCAAATAAAAACATTTCAGTTGGTTTGATGGTTGTATGTACTTTTAAGGAAGTGAATCAAACATTAAGCAGAATAATTGTACTGTATCATTTGCAGAGGCAGCGTCTGATAAACAGTCGTTTCAGTAACGGGGACTCGGAGGTGACAGTAAAGATCTCAGGCAGGCGTGGGGTGGAGAACGGTCTGGTGGTGGTGGAGCGCGGCCTCAATGGGCGCAGAGGCGGTCACAATGATGACGACAGGGGTGGGGGCGATGGAGGTACTGATACAGAGAATGAGAACGAGGATAATGAGAACAATGAGAATGATGGAGAAGAAGAAGAGGAAGATGACAATGAGGGACCCTTGGTTCCCTTCCGCTGCCCAGGTAGACTACACCACCAGGCCTGGTCACTCACAAGTTTTGTAAAAGAAGCATACAAATATATAAAATGTGTTCTTTTGCTACTCAAGACTTTGTGAAATATTTATTGTACCAGCTTGAACATTCACTATGTGTGTATATGCAGGGGGTGCATGCAATAAGCTGAAGTGGCTGTTGGCATGGCCGCTGAGTCTGCTGCTGTTTTTCACTGTGCCCAACTGTGCCTCGCCCCGCTGGGAGCGCTGGTTCATGGTCACTTTCATTTCATCTACGCTCTGGATCGCTGGATTTTCTTACATCATGGTGTGGATGGTAAGACCATTCACTTCCTATATTTCTGAATAATTCCAGCCCAAAATGCAGTGTTTTCTCAAAACAACTGACTCTACTTCCTCCAGGTCACAGTAATTGGGTTCACACTGGGCATCCCAGATGTCATCATGGGTATTACATTCTTGGCTGCAGGCACAAGCGTCCCTGACTGCATGGCAAGCCTTATAGTGGCACGACAAGGTTAGCACAGCTATCTCTTTCATACAGCTTTGTTATAGAAAACAAATGGTTTAATGGTTAGGGCACGAGGCTCTGACTTTGGCCATCTGAGTTCAGATATTAGTAGAGCCTGCAAAAGATTTTGGTGACCTAAACGGTTCCCTGAACAAAAGGACATAGCTGAAGTGCCTCTGAGTATGGCAACTAACCCCCAACTGCACCCATTCACTGCGGATGGTGGGCTGCCCTAGCATGTGTGTGCTCACTGCCACCTAGTGTGTGTGCTCACTAGTGTGTGTTCACTGCACAAATGGGATAAAGATGTATGTAGCACCATGGTTAGTTATTCCTTTCCAAAGCTAAGGAACTGATTAATTGGTCAAAAAACAGAATGTAGCAGAAAATAACAATGTTGCTGGTCTTTTTATATGAATCTTAATGTTTATATTACAATTTTAATGGCACAACAGAAAAAAAAATTAGTACAGCCACCTAAACTCAAATATAGCATGTCAATTTTATTCAGATTGACTGAAAATGAAAATTTAGTCTTTATAAATTTCCCCTTCCTCTGGCTCTTCATTGTCAGTCAGTTTCTGAACACTGAATCACTGCCATCATTGTATTTTTGGCTGGCAGACTATTCTGAACTAGTTTATTATGAACAATGACTCTTGTCAAGCCAGTTTTGTGACATTACACTTTCAAAATCTGAAATGTACTTATTAGAATGTGTTCTCTCTGAAATATTCATAGCAGTGTATTAAACTCTACATTGCTTGCAATGACCCATATTCTTGTACTTTCTGTTTTCTTCTGGTGATGTTTTTCTGTATTCTGAACTTCCTTCTGTGTTTATCAGGCCTGGGTGACATGGCAGTGTCTAATTCCATTGGCAGCAATGTGTTTGATATCCTGGTCGGGCTGGGTCTGCCCTGGGCCATCCAGACTCTTGCTATTGACTACGGCTCAACTGTAAGTAGGCAATAATAATATTCATTTACTAAATCTAGTCCAGGACAGTTGTACAGTGCCATGTCAAAAAAAAAATGTAAACATTCATTGTTCATAATTGAATTCATTACATGTACAGCGACATTTCAAGCCTTGTTTGTTTTGCTGTTGATCAGTATGGCTTATAGCTCACACATCCATCTTCTTAAGCATTTAATCCTGGTCAGGGTCAGTCCCCCTATTCCTTTACTGGGCAGGAAATTACAATACTTTAACTGTGCCAAATCCATCACTGGGCACACACACAAGGACAATTTAGAATAACCAGTTCACCTGACCTCCACGTTTTTAGACTGTAGGAGGAAACCCATGCAAATACAGGGAGAACATGGAAACGCCACCCAGATAGTTACTCAAACCTAAGAACTTAGTGCTGCTAACCACCAAAGCCACATTATTAGAATGTCATTTAGAGTTTGAGTAAAGTACTACTCAAACAGTATCAATATTAAAACAAAAAAGGATTGAAATGCATCACTTTACTGAATTGAATATAAAATATATTACAATTTACTTTTGATTATGAGCAATTATGAGCAAAAATGAATGTTATCACAATATTATCATTTTTAGAGATAAACTAGTATTTTCATTTTGGCCACTCTCCTTCTCAACCTACAGACGTACTCTGTGGTCTGCTTACAATGATTGTCCTTATGCTATAGCCAACAGATCACAACTGTCCAGAAACTGAATACTGTAAACCATCAAGCTATAGGACAGTCATAGTCATATTATTACAACATCAATCATGTTATACAAGTGCATATATGTTCTGTTTCTTTTGACAGTAGCTGCTTCATTTATCTTTACACTAACAGCAAATGCACTTTCCACTGCAGTGAAAGAGATTAGTATAAAAGAAGAAATGGGGGTTATCCAAGAGAAACATAGCTTTGTGTGCACCTGCTGGACAGCTTTGAGTTCCCATCTGACCCAGATTGAATACACATGTTGAGAACATTCCGCTGCCCTAATAGGACAGATACAAGAATACAGGCTTTTTGAAGTGATTTGCTGTTGCTGTTCCTTCTATAAAAGCTTAGTTCTTTTGGAAGTTGTATAACAATTAATATGTCAACCATAACAGCTCACTTCCATCAACATGTTCTAAACCATCTTCTTGTTCACTATTTGGACTGCAATGATTTACATTTGGGTTACACAAACACATTTAATAAATGGCAGGTTGTCAGAATATTATGTGTAATAGACAAAAACAGGGACTCTTATTGTATGAAGTTACCTCCTGTATCAAACATTTAGTCAACAGAGTATCCTGGAATTTGTTTTGCATTTCAGAAAGAGTTGTTTCATTTTTGACCACCAGAGGACAGTAGTGTTAGCACTGCTTTTAAGCTGTACCATTTTCATCTTGGCTTTTCTAAAGGTTAAAAACGAATTTTATTGGAATTGTACTGTGCAGACATGTACATGTGTATCCTATAGCCTAGTCTCTCTCTCTGTGTGTGTGTGTGTGTGTGTGTGTGTGTGTGTGTGTGTGTGTGTGTGTGTGTGTGTGTGTGTGTCGCATAATTATATATGTTAATACAATTCATGTAAAAATTCCCCCAAATAAGCATATTATATCTATATTTTTTATATTCAGCTATTTTGTAAATTGTCATATCTATGCAGCATAATAAAAAAATCTGAATCATACCACAATAATTAAATGGAAATGAATGATTTGAATGTTTTACTTTTTTTAGCAAAAAGGTCATATTACAATATAATATTGTATTAATCATTTTTCATTAGATTCATCTGAACAGCAGAGGCCTCATTTTCTCTGTTGGACTGCTTTTGGCATCTGTGTTTCTCACGGTAAGCCTCAAATCCTCAAACTGATCTCATTCCTTATATGGTTTTCCATATTGGACGTATATGTGAACATACTGCACCTCATTAATACAACAGCATTCTTGTATCTCAGTGTTTCTTAATCTTGCTCCTGGCAACCCACATCTCTAACCAGCTTCAGCTGTTCCCCACCCCAACGTATACAATACAGGTCACGACTGAATCAATAATCAGATTAGTTTAATTAGGTGTGTTTTTCAAAGAATGATAATCTTTGTAGTGCCATGAATCGCCAGGAGCAGAAATAAGAAACAGTTCTCTAAATTATAGGTATGCAAACTGTCCCATCTAGTGGGGTAAGGAGGAATTGCAGATGGAATCCCGAGTGAGGGGTACCATGGAAAAGAGCAAAAAAATGTTTCATCATATGGGTGGCTATGTCATATGACTATTTGTATTTTTGTGATCTGAAGTTTCCTTATTTTTACCATCTTACTTTGTAATTAATTTGGCTTATTTTATGTAATGGTTATTTTATTGGCAACTTAGATGTTTTTATACATATCATTGCTGGCCAAAAAATCTTTCCAAACTGGTAACTTTACAGTAGAAGTCAAAACTCACTTTAATGTAAAGAGTTTCTATTTGGAGCAAATATGGAGTATATCTGTTTGTCCACTCATCATGAAATGTTCTGATCACAATAAGGGCAGCTGCTGTGTTCAGATGTTGAACAAAATATACTCATTGACAAAGCCCAAGTTCTCAGTATAAAAAACATCTAAGTAGCAAAATGATGTCACACTATATTCTCTCTCTATCCGTCTGTCTAACCTCACCCCCCTCCCTCCCAGGTTCTGGGTGTACATCTGAACAAGTGGATCCTGGACAAACGCCTAGGCTTCATGTGTCTCCTGATGTATGCTGTTTTCCTGTGTTTCTCCATCCTCATTGAGTTCAACGTCTTCATTTTCGTCAATCTGCCCACCTGCCAATGACACTGCTCCTCATCACCACCCTCTCTCTCTCTGTCGATCGGTCCTGCAAGGGCTCAGGCACTGGTCCTCCATCTGAGGAAGATCTGAACTGGCCTTTGTGAAAACATTTATTTATTGATCCTGTAACCTCTCTGTTTTGGAGCCCTGGGTCAGTGGCTTTGGTTAGTGGAGAGGGGAAAGGAACACAGCATGGATCTGTTCAAAGATACAGACTTCTGAGATGGAACTGGAAGGTGAAGCAAGATGACTACTGCCTGGTTTGATGTGAAAACAAAAAAAAGGGTTTTGAATATTTTCTATGGATATGAAAATACTGAATTATTAATGAAATATTATGAATATTATCTCTATTATCTTTTATGATTACATTTGTTTACTAGCTGCTAAACTGGCTGAGAACAGGCTGGACTGAAGATTTGCCACGATGTACTGAGTACTTCTTAAGATGATAATCATCTAAACTATGATTATAAATATTGATATTATAATGTGTTTATGATTTTGAATGATTTCTTAAGTGATTACTTTGGGACTAGCCAAAAAAAAGGTACTGGTGACCTGTTGTATATATTTATGGACAGTACTGATGTGATTGAGCAGGTGACTGGAGATTCCTCTCTTATCATGGGCATTATCCTTGACACCTAGTTCAGTCCTCCCTCCCCAGCTGTGTCTGGATGCCAGGGATTGTTTGGAGGGAAAGTTTTAAATATGTTAAATGAGAATATGTTTACTTTTTGACAAGAAAATCGAGAAGGTTGGAAGATCACAATACAAAAAAGGGTTTGTATTAGTTATTATTTCCAGTTAAGAAGATTTAGACAGATTCTATTGTTTTTTTTTTTCCTGAGGGACATTGGGACTTTTTTGAGTAGCCGTCGTAAGGGCCTAGATGCAAACATTTGGGTCAGGGACGTTGCCAACAGTAATGTATTTATGTTTTAAGTGAGAGTATGCTGATCCTGGTATAAGGGATATGTAAAAAGATGTTTACGAATTATTTGCTTTTGACTCTGTTACTCTGTATATATTGAATCAGAGGTTCTTCTATTTAATAATTTATTGAAAACTATTTATGCACATTAATTTCCTCTTGCAGTCTGAAAAAAACCCACAGCTGTCCCAAAGAAGACACCATTTCAGCCAAGCTATGTCACTTTATCTTTCAAAGCTTTGTGTGTCACATATTTTTAGTAGAACTCTTTCAGCGTCAGATGAGAGTGGGCTGGTCACTGTTAAGAGTGACCAGAGAGTGTGTGTTTTATCCCAGTGTTCCTGTTTTTAATAATAATAGTAATAAAACAATATTCTCAAAAAGGACCAAGTGAATTGCAAACCCAAGTAGCTGATTAGCAGGAACATATCCTGGTAAAATGAAGCTAATATCTTTTTTTTTTTTTTTTTTTTTTTTTTTTTTTTTTTTTTTTTTTTTTGATGGTTGGATTTTAACTCAACTGATTGGGATAGTCCATCCAAAGCGGAATCCATTGATTTTATGTAGATATGCCACTCTGAAATTGCAACTTTCTGTGATTACTAGACTTGAAGTTAATTGGTTTTCAGAGAGTGCAGCTTAATAGTATCTACAGTTGTATGTTCAGACTGCTTTCACACCTGGATACATTCCTCTTAATTGGAGACACCGCTGGGATTTCAACATTTCAACACGTGAATATCACCACCATACATCTCCCAGAGAACTATGAACTGTGGAACAGCATTTAACTTACAACTTTGAGCTTAGACCTACAGGTACTTTTATCAACAGACATTTTCAAGAGCTGTCAGGGTTCAATTTGAGTGGTTTTCAAAGTTCAGGTAGCAATGTAACACAAGTGTGCATGTCAAAAGACACATTACATGAACATATGTGTTTTATGCACTGACCAATTAATTTGGTCTTACTGTTCCACTAGAGTTTAACCACTATAACCACAGCAGAGTATTTTTTATTACGAAGAACCTGTTTGTACTTTGTAATGCAAAATGTTTCAACCTGTTCTCTGCTTTCAAATTTAGGATGTGCAGCAAATGAACTGATATGTACATACTTTAGCTCATAAAGCTAATTTGCAATTTGTCAGCTCACTGTTGATTTAAGAGTGCTTTGTTTTTGTATAGTTAGTCTCAATTTCTTTAGAGTATTTTCATTTTGCTACTAGGATAGAGAATAAAATTATATTCTTAGCTCTACGGAAATCCCTTTTGATGCTACATATGTTGGTATATGACCTTTATCATTCTGGAAATATACATGAGGAGACATACTAAGCATAATTCCCAAAAATGCAACAGCAGTATTAGTAATAGGATTGAGCAATGTGCCACTTATACTTAATGTAAAACTTGGTTTATTCAAGATAGAATGTATAATATGGAATTGTTATTCTTGGATAATAAGGGTTATTTAATATTAGTTAGCTTTCTGTTTTGTTGAAAGTTATACATTTAGGAGATTATTTAAAATTTGAGGGAAAACAGGGTTCAGGTTAGAAGTCCAGTTGATTTATAATGCAATAATTATCATGACTAATATGTACATATTTTCTCTTGCTAGTCCTGAAGAAGACATACACTTTGCAGAACTGTATAGCTTAACGTACATATTTCTTTCAGTAATGGAGGTGATTTTAGTGAAGTTTGTTCAATCTTTGCTTCATCTGGACAAGAGCAGCAGCTTTGACATTCAGAAGAAACACAGTTGTCTCCCAATGTATCATTGTAATACCACAGCCTTGAAAAACAAAACATCTACTGTTCTCTACTCTGAAAGAGCATTGGCTAAATTCAGGTTTGTGGTTGAATCATTTTGTTAAGGGTAGTTTTTTTTCTTTCAAAGGGTACATTAATACTGTTGTCTTGAGTGCTCAATGGCCAGTTTCAGTCAAAGAAACAGTGTTCAGTAATGTACTGTTCTGCTTTTTCTTTGTATGCACAATTTTCACACCAAGGCAAGTGCAAGCACAACTGATTACCCCACACTTTATGGGTACAACATTTTTCACATCTATCCCACTCAGATGCTCATATCTGCTGGTGTTCTTTAAAGGATGAGAGCATTTAAAAATAAATGTGATATTTACAGGGTGATGCATTGTTGCTGTACATATATACATACATGTAAATGTATTTATATTTTTGTCTTAACCTGTATATCTGTTGACTATATTTTCATAGATACTGTATGATGTTTGGGTCCTTCTTTTTGTTGTGTTTTGATTAAAACGCCCTTTGGTTTGCTAATTCGCATGAGGAATATTTTAATATAATAACTTAATTATGTTTATTATGATATAATTGGTGGACACTGAAGAGACAGCTGTGAAATTAGACTTCTTAGATCTTTGCATGTTTTGTTTTGTTTGTTTTTTCAGGGGAATACTGCTGGATCTTTGACTCTTCAATGATGGTAAACAGTACATGACAAAGTCAGGATCTATGGTTTACTATACATTTCAGAAAACATGATGGCTTTATGTATTGAATTTTTTGTTCAGGTGTTTCAAGTGTATATCAGAGTACATTTTTGCTACTCAAGCATAAATAAAATGATCTTTGCTAAGGCCAAAGAACTACTGCTCTTTTTTAGACAATGATTGTATTATTTTATCCTAGTAAGGAGCATTAAAGAACAAGTGATATTCAGAATAGTTGATAAAACATTTCTTGCTAGTCTAGTGTGAAATCTCACTTAACTGTCTGTATTAATAGCAGTAGTAGCTTACTGCTGTTTGGTGTGTTTATTCAAATGCAAGAGTTGCCTCCAATATTAATATCAAGTCAATTCTGACTCCTGGTGACCATATGGATAGTGTTTCTCTAGAACATTCTGTTTTCACTTTTCATTTTGGCTCATTCATGGTTCTTCTGATTGTATCAATCCATCTTGTTGTTGCTTCTCTTTTTCTTTTACCTTCAACTGTTCCAGCATAACTGTCATCTCTATTGATCTGGTTCTTCTCATATTGTTTCCAAAATAAGAGATCTTCAGTTTGGTTTTCTGGGCTTCTACTGAAGCTGAGCTTTGATTTGGTCCAGGATCAATTTATCTATCCAAGGTTCTCTCAAAAGTCTTCTCAAACACAAAAGTTTAAAGGCATCAATATTCTTCACGTCCTGCTTTTTTATTGTTCAACTTTCACATCCACAAAGAACTACAGAGAAGACTACAGTCTGGACAGCTCTTCCACTTCATATTTTTTGTTCATTTTTATTCTTTTTTTATGTACATAAATAAAATCTGCTTATATATATATAAGTTTCATTTGTATAGTGTTGTCCCATGAAAAGATATAATCAAATAATATGAGATATTGTATATACAAAATGAAACCAGATTATCAGATACCCTAATCCTAACCCTTTATTCATTCATCTATCTTTTAATTTTAAGTTTATAATTGTGTCACAGTGCACAAACGTAAATAATGGAAATACAGATAGATTTGATATTCTACTTTGTTTTGAAGGCTTTGTTTAATTTTATACTTATACTTTATGACTGAGTAATTAATGACAAAGACAGTTTTGACTGGAATTTCACAGAAAGATAGCTTCTCACTTTTGCACAGTAGTTACATACTGTCCTGTTAGACATAATCTTGGAAGCAGCTCCAGTTAACTAACCCCTCTATAATAAAAGCCTTATGGTCTACTAAAAATAATAATAAATAAAAATATCACAAAATACATTTAAGAAATAGAACAGCAAATATTAATCAGAACTCAACATTGATGGGGAATAAAACTCCATTCATAGTAAATCTATATGACGGATATCAAACTCCAGTCCTGGAGGGCTGGATTCCTGCACAGTTTGGTGATCTTCCTAATCAAACACACCTGATTCAACACGGCAGGCAATTACTAGGTTAAACTGTAGTGTCAGATCAGAGAAATCACAAAACTGTGCTGAACACCAGCCCTCCAGTATCTGGAGTTTGACATCCCTGATTCTATATCAACACATTAATCAAAGTGCAATTTTTTACTTATTTTATTTGCTGTGTCATACTATTTGCACTTACTATATCTTTCTAATTCTAATCTTAATTGTTGTCTTGTGAAAAAAAAAACTTTCCGACTCTTTCAATATTATCTTACATTCCTAATTAATTGATTATTTGGGTATGTCTCAATACCATAATGATATGCCTTGCTCCTTCAAATCTTAAATATTAAATACATATTTTATTGGGTCACAGTGATGAAAAAATTCAATAAACAGTACTTAATAAAAGAACTTAAACAATAAAAAAACTGTGATTAAATCATCCACCTCTTATATATATATATATATATATATATATATATATATATATATATATATATATATATATATATGCTTGCACGCATGCAATTTGCTCCCTATGTAGTCTGTAGTCAGCTCCTTAGATATTGAGACACAGCGTTCATCTTTCGCTAAGACTTATGGGAATTGTAGTTCATTGAGAACTCCCAATGTTCTGCCAACATTGCTGTGACGTTGCGGTAACGTGATAACGCCTGCTAGCAGGGGACAGTTTGATAACCACTTCCGCCTATTTTCCTCGCGAGTCTTTCTTGTGTGTTTATCTAAAAGAAGAGTTTCCAGGATTGTATTTACTTATAAACTAACATACGGTCTGTAAGTTGGTTCTCCTTCGTACGCCATGGAACCAAGCAACGGGAATGGCTCAAACTGGGCAATACAGCGACGAGTGGAGGGGTTGGTGAACAAACACATGGCAGACATGGCACTGGAGACACTTCAACAGAGGCTCTCAGCTGTGTCTGAAGAGATGAACCATCTGGCTGATGACCTCGCTAGACGAGAGGATAAACGCGCAGAAGCAGTAGTGAGCTTGAACGCAGAGCCGCTTTCAGAGTCTTACAACACCGGAAGAGCAGGAGAAAAGTTGTCAGACACATCATCATCATCATCATCATCATCAGGTAGATACTGTCTGCTGCTGATTAGAGCAGGACTGATACAGTCTTACTGATCCTGAAGGAAGTTGCAGGGTTACAAGATGTACAATTACTCATTAAACTTATATGTAAACACACACACACTCATTCCTTTTAGCTTATAGGTGTTCATAAGAAGTTATAGAATAATAAATTATAATATATGTTTAATTTTAATTACATAAATTGACGGATTTCAAGTATTTTTGTTATAATGTTTATACTGTTTGAATAGTGATTTACTCATATGTTATATGATGTGTGTGTGTGTGTGTGTGTGTTCCGTGACATTTTTCTCATTGTTCATTTTAGAGGTTAACTAGTTCACTGTGGTGCATCAATTGCTCTGTACCACTCACTGGAGTCATTGTTCCCCTCTGATTTCAATGGCCTGTGGGCCACTACTGTTATGCTTTAGGGAGGCACTCAGTGTACAAGACGTCCATTCTCAGTACATCCACAGTACTGAGAAACAGTTCTGAAACATGGAACTTCAAAATAAAACTTGTCTCAGAATCTGCGAACATGTCCAAGTAAGCTAAATTAGACACTCCGAAATCAGATCTCTCCTATTGTTTACCTTTTTTTTTTTTTTTTTGAAAATTGGCCAAGAATCAAGTCGGTGCTTTAGATTGTTAGTTACATGGTTTCCATTGTGCATAAACTTGCTGGTTTATTAAAAACTACAGTTTTATAATTATGGCACAAACCTCCATATGACACAAGTCTACTTTGGGCACAGACCTCATTCCTGATATTCCAACCTACAATATTTGATCTGTGCCTGTTAAATGGAAGCCGCAACTTACGCAATCTAAAAAGTTAACCAATTCAACAACAAATATATACAATGGTTTAGAAAACAAAACAGAAGATGATAAAATGTGTTCATTTAATGCAAGTTATGCCATCAATTATATCCACTAAATAGAATTTATAATAAATTGCATAAGTTACATGGAAACCATAAGAATTAATTCCCAGTACTGTGGATATGCTCATATGCAACAGACCCTGTCACATGGCATCTGTCTACACATATACGACAGCATTGCAACATTTACTTGAGCTCAGGCATTGCCCTAAATATTGCACTCATGAGGTAGTATGAGTAGAGTGGCTTTGAAAATAGCAAGCCAAACATGCAGAATGAAAAGTGTCATAATAGTATCAGATTATACTACACAGTGTGAATCCACAGAAGACTACAGTAGTCTGTATATTGTGTTATTGACTGATCACAGTTCAGACAGCAGGAGATCACTACTGTCTCTGCAGTAAGGACACTTGCTGTAACACAGCACAGCTGAATCGGACACATTCTCTGTTTTTTCACAGGGGGTGTGAGGTCTTTTCCAAGTGCTGAAGTTCACTGTAAACTTTTCTGCTTCTCACATTAAGCCTGTTAGTATATTTTATTATAATGCTATGTTACTGACAGCACTGATTTTGATGATCATTGTTTGTTGAAATGTAAAGAACATTTTGGTGGTTTGTTGACATCTGTTAGGGTGCTCATGTTGTCATAACCTGCACGAATGCATTATGTGGGCACCCCCCCCCCATTTCTCCATTACAGATTCCACAATAATACTAGTAACTAATTTTCTTCATCTTTTCCTAGTATATTTGATCATAAAATAGTCCTTCAGTTTTGAAGAATAATAACAGTTAATTAAGTACATAATTTGTCATTTATATGATGATTACAAAGAAAAGAAAATAATTATATATTTAAAGTACATTGTATATTTTAACTATATTTAAAACTGACAAAAGGTACAGTGGCATCCAAATAAAATAAATGGTGTAATGTTATCAAAAAGAAGTGTTATGTACTTATATAGTATATACTGTATATTATTTATATGTATTTAGTATTATTTAAGTATTAATAATGTTATTGGGGAGTTTTACTCCAGGCATGTGAAATGGCTCCATCTGAAATTTAATGGCCAGTGGAATTCACTCATTTCCTGCTGTTTAGAAGCTCACTGGAACATATACAGCTCTGGGGAAAAATGCCCAAAATCCAAATCACAACACCATTAAAACCTTGGGAATGTAATCAAGAGGAAAATAAATAGTCACAAGCTGTCAAACAATGCTGAACTGTGTAAATTTTAGCACAAAAAGTGGCATAAAGTCACAAGAATGTTTTGATTACTGAACTCTTCCTAAGTTAAAATATTACTGTTGTGTTGTTTAAAAATGAATATTAACTTATTTCTTTACATTATTTGAGGTTATTTACATTTTCTGCTAATAAATACTCTAAAAAACTTTTTCTTTGGAATTTCTGAGAAATATTCTTAATAGTTTATAGAAGAAAACTAAATGTTAATTTTACTTCAACATATATACTTATAATTAATAAAACCAGAGAAACTGATCATGTCTTGATTTTTTGATCACTTTGACACTGAATTGTAATTACTGTAGTTATTGATTACATGCTGGAGACATAAATTTAATTATACTTGTTTTTAATTCTCAGAAACTGCAGCCCAAAGAAAAATCATATCACTCCTACTTGAGATTAAGGAAGAACAGCAGAGGCAGTGGGCTGTTCTGAAAGACCTGCAGGCCAGGATTCAAGGACAGCCAGTGGAAGAGGAAGTTGAAGCTCTTGATATAGATCTACCACTTCGGACGATGGAACAACTTGATGAAACAGAGAGGCATTTAGAGGACGCGGGAGCACAAAAGAGAATGGTAATATCTGATCATATATATACATATACACACACAGTGGTAACCCTACTTACGAGCATCCATACTAACGAGTATTCCAGGTAACGAGTCGAGACCTCGGAATATTTTTGTTCCAGGTAACGAGTAAAATTCCAAGTAACGAGTAGGGTCAATTTGTTCAATTATGCCAACCGCTAGGGGCGCTGTCGGTCGTAGCATCCCCTAGATGCTACCGTAGAAGAAGAGGTCAGTCATTACCTTTGACCGCTGTCCAGTAAAAGTGAAAGTTACGCTAAGGTAGGAAAAGGTAGTGAACAAGAAAGTTAGATAAATTTTACTTTTACTTTTCATATGAGTGTAACCATGCCATACACGTATGCCCGTCCTCCTGTCCTCCTTAGCCGCCAGCCTACACGAGCGTCGTCGTTGTCTCGTTTATTTTTTTAAAAACCCATATGAACACATTATTCAGCATATTAAAGTATACTGTATATTGGCCAGCTGACACAGATTAATCAGTTTTACATGTATTCTTATGGGGAAAATGCATCCAGTGTGTGTGTGTGTGTGTGTCACCATTGGGATGAATGCTCAAATTAGACACGTCCTCGGCTCGAGCAATCGACCAAACGAGCAATCGACCTACGTAAAAGGGGTATTCTTATGTACATTTTGACTAATTAGACACAGTCGACCGGTTATATGTCATATGAAATTATACGACTTATTACACAAGTATACCCAAAAATTTTTTTATTTGCTCTGTTGCTG
>BRDA01011467.1:53709-63892 GCA_036984385.1 Crenuchus spilurus | reverse complement strand
ACAGGAAAAGTAATTAATTATTTTATCCCGTTACTGACAAAATGACGTCGTTACGTAACGCCGTTATTTTTAACGCCGTTATTCGCAACACTGGAGCTGATGCTGTGTCTCACCGTAGCTTTGTCAAGTACTTTGATGGAGTATGGCTCTGCCACGTTGTTTTTTCGGAGGGCCTGCTCCAACTGCTGTAAGGGGGGTCTCTCCCATTTCCCAAACACCACCAAGTCAATGTCGCTGCAACATACAAACACAAGTGCTGATTAGACATTGCAGAGATGGATTATTGGTCCAAATTTGCCTTTAAAAGCAGACGTCTGGTCATTAAAACAGCATAAATACAACTGCACCCACTTGGGGCCCAGTTTTCACCTCACTACGACGCCTCTGGTCATCACAGATATTAATTTATATTTGGAGAAACCCTGGTGAGAGGCCAGGAGTGATAGTGAGGAGCTGGCATTAAGAGTAGCCTCACACACTGACCAATCATCGCAGAAGTGTTAGAGCCTCAGCAGGTAACTTATCTACAGAGGTCTCTGGGTACTATGTTTCAAAACACCACATGTGGCACCATGGGAGGGCTGCTGCATGGCATCCAACTCCACACACATCCAAACCATTCCAGGCTGTCTAGTAGTGCATATTTACCCCCCGTGGTGAAAGCAGATACTCACTGTGCATACATAAGAGGACCTTAGAAGGTTCTAGAAAAGAGCTGATATTCCTGTTCAGTCGATGGTCATAGACGTGTATAATAAGGGAATTTTTCATATTAATCATAAATAGATCCAAGAGCTAGAGTGGTTTTACAGAACCTTCATGTCTGGTTCTGGAGAGAACGTGTCCAGCACAGTTTGGTTAACACACCTGGTTCAGTGTGAATTACAGGTGTAAGAGGTCTGTCTGAGCAGAGAAATCACCAAACTGTGCTGAACAGCAGACCTCCAGGACAAGCTCTGAACATCCCTGAAATAGAAGTTAGACAGACAAGTTACAAAGTCTTTTACAGTCGTCTGTCACGCACACATACTCACCTGGTTGGGAGGTAGAGTCCAGTGCTAAAGCTGCCAAATATCTGAACCTGGAGAGAGAGAGAGAGAGAGAGAGAGAGAGAGAGAGAGTGAGAGACAGAGAGAGTGAGAGACAGAGAGAGAGAGAGAGAGAGAGAGAGAGAGAGTGAGAGAGAGAGAGAGTGAGAGAGAGAGTATGAGAGAGAGTGAGAGAGAGAGAGAGTGAGAGACAGAGAGAAAGAGAGTATGAGAGAGACAGAGAGTGAGAGACAGAGAGTGACACAGAGAGAGTGTGTGAGAGAGAGACAGAGAGAGAGTGAGAGACAGAGAGAAAGAGTGTGAGAGACAGAGAGAGAAAATGAGAGACAGAGAGTGAGACAGAGAGAATGAGAGAGAGTGAGAGACAGAGAAAGAGAGAGTGAGACAGAGAGTGACACAGAGAGAGTGTGTGAGAGAGAGAGAGTGAGAAAGACAGAGAGAAAGAGTGTGAGAGAGAGAGAGAAAAAGAGTGAGAGAGAGACAGAGAGAGAGAGACAGAGACAGAGAGAGAGTGCAAGACAGAGAGTGACACAGAGAGAGTGTGAGAGAGAGAGACAGAGAAAGAGAGAGTGAGAGAGACAGAGAGAAAGAGAGAGTGAGAGAGAGAGAATGAGAGAGTGAGAGACAGAGAGAAAGAGAGCGAGAGAGACAGAGAGAGTGAGAGACAGAGAGTGACACAGAGAGAGTGTGAGAGAGAGAGACAGAGAAAGAGAGAGTGAGAGAGACAGAGAGAAAGAGTGTGAGAGGGAGACAGAGAAAGAGAGTGAGAGAGAGACAGACAGAGAGAGAGAGAGAGAGATGGACAGACAGAAAGAGAGTGTGAGAGACAGAGAGAGTGAGACAGAATGAGAGTGAGACAGAATGAGAGTGAGACAGAGAGAAAGAGAGTGTGAGAGAGAGACAGACAGAGAAAGAGAGACAGAGAGAAAAAGAGTGAGACAGACAAAAGTGAGAAAGTCACTTTTTGTCTGTAAACATGTGTGTAGTGCTGAGGCATCGCTGACTTCACTCCTGTTTACACACAGAGGTGCTAAAACAAGCCGGCTGGCTTTTATTCACCTTCTCCACCCGATCATGTTCAGTCCACCTGTTTACTGTCCTCCTGAGCTAAACACCATCAACACATCAACTACTAACACGTCTGTTTTACCAGTTTTAATACAACCAGCCTCAGGGTTGCCAGATCCCCAAATATACTGCTTTTGATCCCTAGCATAGCAGACTAAAGTGCTGTCACTATGATCAGAGGATTGTGAATTGAATTCCGATCTTGAAGTTTCGACATCGAAAGCTGGATACCTGAGAGCAAAACTGGCCTCTAGGTGGGTAGATGGCGCTCTTTCCCCATCACTACAACCATTGCAGCTAGCTCAGGTGTATGTTAGCTGATGTATCAGCACTTTCCCCCTGAGCGTGTTGGCTCCACAGTGATGATGTATCAACAGCAGTTTTAAAAGGGGCGGAGCCTGACTTCACATACATCAGAGGAGGCCTGTGCTAGTCTTCACCCTCCTAGAGTCCTGGTGGATGGGTGGGTCGATAGGCTAAAGCTACATTGGGGGGAAAAAACTGTATCCTGCCACCTCCAAATATAACCAGAGACCACATAATGTAAACTTTGTGCTTTTTATAAACTCTCAAGCAAGTCATGTGATTTTACATTACAGAAAGCACTACAACTCCCTCATTTCATTACCTTAGTGATATTAATTAACACGCTCTTTAACCATATTTAGAAATGCCCGTCTGCACAACTTTAACATCTGTGATGCACAAGCTGGTCCATCTGGCCCTAAAATAACTTGTTTTATGTGTGTGTATATGTGTATGTGTGTGCATGCTTGTATAAATGCTCAGTTCACTTACATCAGCACTTGGCCACTGCTCCTTGATGACAGACTCTATTCGGTCAACCACCTCTTGCCTCATAGTGGCCTCCTCAGGCCGGGGGGACATGAAGTTGTAGAAGTCTATAATCTCCTCATGCAGGCTTGGACAAAAAGACAAAAAAAAATCCATTAATGTCTTTATTCAAATCAACTTAATGTGGTCTTATGTCAAAATAGAGGAGTAGAGGCGGATGCAGGGTGTGAGGAGACTCTTTATTTAACAAAGAAAACTCTTAGCTGTGAACTTAAACTTTGGCTATGAGCTGTGATCATACAAACTCATGGAGACATAACAGAAATCCTTGGCTGTGATATCATGGCAACAATAAACATGGTGACATTACAAGGACCGACAAACACTGACACATGAGGGAACATATAAGCCAAACATAATAATATAATGAGATGGGGAACCAGGGCTGTGGAATCACAAGACACAGGTGAGCACAATGAGGAGACTGTAAGATAGCTTACAGTTATGTAGGAAATGAATGAAAACGTAAGATTAAAATAAGATTTGAGAATAAAAAAGCAATTTTCGGGACCTAGCAACCTTCTTGGATCCCCACACTTCCGTCAATGTGGGTTTGATGTGGTCGTTCTTTGACGTGTTGCGAGTAGAGGTGGGTAATCCAGGTCCAGAAAGTAAAAATCCACCCCAGGATTTTGCTCCATCTTCATGTGTGGCTCGAACCAACAAGGCAGTTGAAACTAAATCCTGGGGTGGATTTTTAGTTTCTGGAACTGGTTTACCTACCTCTAGTTGCGAATGATGTGAAAGGCACCTCAAAATCCGATTTGAGCGGCCAGAGCATCCACATTTTTCAGATTATATGATTTCTGACTACCAAAATTCAATCTGGGCACAATTTAGACAGGCCAAAAGATTTGGACAGTCTGAACAGAGCCATAGTGATGTTACAGGCTCAGAAAGGGCTTAATTAGAGGTTGAATAAGTGCAAAACAAACATCACTAGCAAGCACAAGAAAGCAGTCATCAATTGAGGTGCTTAGCACGACAGGCCAAATTACAGCAGCCTCTAGTAGACAATCTGTTTCCCAATATGAACAAAAAAGCACGAAAAGCAAAGCAGACGAAAGCCGTAATACACAATCAGCAAATACTTTCCTACACAAGCCTTCAGTGAGCTTTAAATGTTTGACAGAGCACATCTGCTGGAATAGCCGGACAAGACAGATGGTTCTTGTTGAAATGTTACTTGGAGTTAAAAGGAAACTACTGAACTGAAACGGGCGTCTCAGCCTGTAACATATTTCCCCCTTTTCCCTTCACAAAAAATGCATTTGATTGACAGGTGCACAAGGATGAAAGTCACTGCTCAGTCACAACTGCCACGCCCCCTTTTTGGGTGAAAACAAACAGTCAATGTACAGCCCTAAACTGAAAAAAAATAGTTATTAAATTATTAAGTGTCATCATTCTGACTCCTGGTGACCATATGGATGGTGATTTTTCTTCTGTCTTCAGGCTCCTTAATGACTCCTTCAAGATTCCTCTGATTGTATCCGTCCATCTTGTTGCTGGTCCTCATCCTCTAACTTTCAACTGTTCCAGCATAACTGTCTTCCTGTAGCATCTCTAGAACAGAAATACATTCTGTGGGCAGCATCCCATTCATCAGTGAAACTACACACAAACCTACACGCTCAATGAATTCAACCACAAATGCACCTCATCAATGAAATTCCAAAAAGCATAATCCTGTGTTGTGCCGAATTCGGCACCCTCACCATGAGATGCATTCCCCATCGGGGGACTTACTTAGTTGTGGTACTCCGTTACCTTTACTTTAGTTATTGTGACCAAAGGAACTTAAATACAATCCATTCCAGTCATGAATAAAGAAAATAAACATTTTACTGAGGTAAGATGACTGTCTGTGTGTTATCTAACTTTTAACTTTGATTAAATTGTTGTCATGATTCATTATACTGTCTCGCTAGCAGCAGCTAACAGTTACTGTGATGTTTCAGTGTCAAGCTGTGTAGCAACGCTGATACCGTAAACAATATTCACATAAGTTCATGTATGTAAATCTTTCATTTTTTATTGGCTGTTGCCAGCATGGGGCCAACATAAACATGCCCCACAGCTCATTATTAAGAGCGTGTTGCACATGCGCAGTGTTTTCTACTGCTCACTTGCTTAAATGGATGCTGACAGGCCAGCCCCATACACACTAACTAAACAAAAACTGCTGAAAGTACTGACCTTACACAACAGGTACTGGAATATTTTAAATGTATTGGGAACTACTGCCATTTTCATAAGTCAAATACACAACAATGTTAGAAAATATTTTTTTAATAAAATACATTTAAACAAAATTATTGATTATGGTTCTCAAAAATAATTCAATATTATATATCTTCCTGTCCTGCTTCTTTACTGTCCAACTTTCACTTTCGTGAAGAACCACAGAGAACCATAGAACAAATTCATGTTTGTAAACAAAGAGATTCAAGACACTTCTGGGTGGATAACGGTTAACAGATGAGAACAGTGCAGAGCACAACACACTTAGACTTCACCTAAAAACTGTGTGGACGCTTAGTACAAAATCCCCAAAAAACAGCTGAGTGTTGGGCTGTAATGCCACATCTAAACCCGGTAACACTTTGGGCTGCTCGATTTCCTGCTGAGTAAAGTAAAGCAACACAAAGAAGTCTGTGGATGCAGCGCCTGAGAAGAGAAACCGCTGCAGATTCAAGTTCAGTGCTGAGGTTAATGAACAGTTTAGTAAACATGAGGCTGGGTAAGACTGGAAAGGACATCAGCATCCCCATCAAGCCTGTCAACAGATGGAAGCATGAAGTGCTCTAAAATCTCGGCTGTGTTGATTTTGGTTTAAACACCGTGGACCAACACCAGCAGATGACATGGCACTCTAAACCATCACAGAACTGCACACTGGACTTCAGACACCTTGGATTCTGTGCTTCCAGGAACTGATTTAGAACTGAAATACTAAACTGACTCTGAAAAGAGGACTTTGTACTGAGTAACGGTCCAGTTCTGGTTCTGCTTAGTCCAGGTGAGACACTTCTAATGTTGTCTCTGGTTCAGGAGTGTTGATATTAGGAATGTGGCAGCTCAGACTCACTCACTCATTACTCAAACTCACCATCACATATTCTAATCATTTGAGCTATAAGCCAAACTGATCAAAATAAAAACAAAATAAGGTTCAACATGTGTCACTTTATGTGTAATGAATATAAAATGTTTTTTGATGTTCATTCATTCATTATCACATCTGCTTAATCCTTATCAGGATCGCGGTTAGTCCCCCACCCCCTCACTGGGTGCAAGGCAGGGCATTACATTAGTCAACTAAGCCCAGGACAGGGCGCCAGTCCATCGCTGGGTGACACACACACACACACACACACGGACAATTTTAGAGTACCCAATTTACCTGATCTCCATGTTTTTGGACTGTAGGAGGAAACCGGAGACTCCGGAGGAAACCCACGCAGACACGGGGAGAACATGGAACCTCCGCTCAGATGTGGAATCGAACCCAAGACCTCAGCACTGAGAGGCTGTTTTTTGATGTAAAACTGTAATTGTTTGTCATAATAGCAATAAGATTTGGGTTTCTAACTGAAATACAATCTGATACAATATCGGTATCGGGGCTGATATTGATGTAATTAATGTATCGGGAATCGGGTGAACGCGGCCAGTTCACTTGTAGCGCTTTTCCACCAACACGGAACCGGCACCGTTCTTGTTCACGAACCTAATTTTGAACCGTTCGGCGCATTTCCACCAACAAAAATACCGCCCCGAACCAGGAACGTTCGTTTGCAGCGGGAACCAAAAAATAATTAGTTTTTCAGTGCGAACCAAACACGCCTGCGCACTCAACGTAAGAAGATGGTGACTCGTAGCGTACAGTGGTCCATTGAAGAAACTCAGTTTTTGTTATATTTGGTGTTCTCTGGAGTTTCAGGAGAAACTTGATGGGAGTATTAGAAAGGAGAAACTCTACAGCGAGCTGGTGGAGGATTTAGCTCGGGCAGGTTTTGTTCGTTCAAGAGAGCGAGTGATAGATAAGCTAAAGAACCTAAAAAACGACTAGAGATTCTAAAATTCTGATCCGTACTCCAGTTCCACAGTTTACTCTGAACCCCCACAGCTTCAGTCTGTGCCTGAGTGAGCAAACTTTAGCTGTTGGCTACAGAAAAATGTTGATTGTGTGGAGATTTCTCAGCAGAACGGCTACATGTAATGTTTGTAAAGCCATTTTTTGGCCACTTATTTTAGTTTTGCATTTTTAAATCTTTAACTTAAAAAGAAAACAATTTCCTGTTTGTATGTAAAGTGGGACAAATAAATGACTTTGGAATGCATTTACATTAAATGCACTTGTGTATACTGTTTACTTTTCTAAGTGCTGTTTGGTCTATTTCAGCCTCAATGTAACCTTAAACATAGTACCAATAATAATAATTATAATAAACTAAAAGTGCTCTTGTATCGGGATTTGTATCGGTATCGGCAGTGGTATATCGGAATCGAATCGGAACTGAAAAAATGTGGATCGCCTCATCACTAGTTCCTAACAGCTAAAATCAATACAGTATTCGTAACTCATGCTATTAGACTGTCATCCAAAATACAGGGGCTGATTTCACACAAGAAGGGGGCGGGGACCTCTTAAAGCATCCTGCTGCTATTTTTTTAAAGACTTTTCAGTGCAGAAGACAGAATTCCCTGTTAACACTGGAATGGTCAAGTCCATACTGACAGCCCATAAGCAGCACCTGAACATGCCAGAACAGGACTGATTTAACTCCTCTCACTCAGCGTTCACTATGAAAAGGTCATAAAAAGGTCTGGATAAACATATGGGTTAAAAAACTATACATTTTTCCTCCTTCCTGGGTAACTGTCTCTCCGTTTCAACATTTCCTAGTAGTGTGCACCAATTTCAGAAGGCCTGGATGGTATGGACCTCTCTTCCTTAAGTGTCTTCAGCAAAGCATATTCACATCCCTCATTCCTGTGCCTTCATCTCTAATCGTGATTAATCTGCTGTGTGATTTCTATCATAAAGCGGGGTCATAATGTAATGGAAAATGATACATACTTCAGTCTCTCAGTTACAGTTCTGCTTCAGCCAGGCTGTTCAGTTTTGACGGAAACAATACTATTCACTACACAGTGCACTATTTTGGGATATGTTTGAAACTATACCTGATTCACTATATAGTGTACAGTACAGTTATGGCTGAAACCATATGCTATTTATTATATAGGGCAATTTAGGGAACTGTCTGAAACCTTCTATACACTATATAGTGCACCGTGTTGTGAATAGGGCATATATATATATGGATATTACAAAATAGTGCATTATATACATTAAGACATGACCCAAAATAGTGCACTATGTAGATTAAGACATGATCAAAAATAGTGCACTATTTAGTGAATAGGGTACAGATTAAGACATGACCCAAAATAGTGCACTATATAGTGAATAGGATACAGATTAAGACACGAACCAAACTAGTGCACTACATAGTGAAAATAGTACGGATTAAAACATGACCGAAAATAGTGCACTATATAGTGAATAGGGTACAGATTAAGACATGGCCTGAAATAGTACACTATGTAGTGAAGAGGGTACAGATTAAGATTTAACCAAAAATAGTGCACTATTTAGTCAGTAGGGTACAGATTAAGACATGACCCAAAATAGTTCACTATATAGTGAATAGGGTACAGATTAAGACTTAACCCAAAATAGTGCACTATATAGTGAATAGGGTACAGATTAAGACTTAACCCAAAATAGTGCACTATATAGTGAATAGGGTACAGATTAAGACATGATCCAAAATAGTGCACTATATAGTGAATAGGGTACAGATTAAGACATGGCCTGAAATAGTACACTATGTAGTGAAGAGGGTACAGATTAAGATTTAACCCAAAATAGTGCACTATTTAGTCAGTAGGGTACAGATTAAGACATGACCTAAAATAGTGCACCATATAGTGAATATGGTACAGATTAAGACTTAACCCAAAATAGTGCACTATATAGTGAATAGGGTACAGATTAAGACTTAACCCAAAATAGTGCACTATATAGTGAATAGGGTACAGATTAAGACATGATCCAAAATAGTGCACTATATAGTGAATAGGGTACAGATTAAGACATGATCCAAAATAGTGCACCATATAGTGAATAGGGTACAGATTAAGACTTAACCCAAAATAGTGCACTATATAGTGAATAGGGTACAGATTAAGACTTAACCCAAAATAGTGCACTCTATAGTGAATAGGGTACAGATTAAGACATGATCCAAAATAGTGCACTATATAGTGAATATGGTACAGATTAAGACTTAACCCAAAATAGTGCACTATATAGTGAATAGGGTACAGATTAAGATATGATCCAAAATAGTGCACTATATAGTGAATAGGGTACAGATTAAGACTTAACCCAAAATAGTGCACTATATAGTGAATAGGGTACAGATTAAGACTTAACCCAAAATAGTGCACTATATAGTGAATAGGGTACAGATTAAGACATAACATTAGAGTATAAGAATGCATTTTATTTCAGTAAATGAATTACTTTCATTAATTAAATCTAGTTAAATGAACAGCTCAGTCTACACTTTGCTTCTTTATTTTAAACTAACATCGTTAATAAACACTAAACTCAGTCAGTAAAGGTAACAGAGGAGGAGGAGAAGGATGAAGAATAAGACGTTGTATACAGTCTATTCTTCACTGCCTGAAGCAGGGTCACGCAGCAGACGAGTAGAACTGTATGGAGTATAAATATCTGCTTAAGTGTGGTTCACAGACTCCAGTCTTACAGTCTAGTCTTCATCCCGGACATGATGTTTCGGGAGGACTTTTAGGGCCAGTCCCACAGCCTTAGAGAGCCAGCTGTGATTCTTCACTGAGAGTCTAAGACTAGGCTTAATCTGTGTCTGGGAAAAGAATCCAACTGCTGGGGAAAACTGGACAGCTCACCAACAGCACTTTTATCTTCTCTTATCTGAGCACTCTGACATCTGATGTCCAGGATGAGAAGAAATATGATGGACGTCAAGGGAAATGGACTTAAAACGCAGATTAGACTTTGAGGAAAAAATATTACTCTATATGACCATCTAGCACGACTGTAAAATGACCCCTTAATGGTCCTGAATAATTATAAATAAAGGTTTTGGGCT
>BRDA01011467.1:22714-53214 GCA_036984385.1 Crenuchus spilurus | reverse complement strand
GACATAAATAAAAATAAAAAATTATATTAGTCTGTAAACAACCTCAATAAACACTATTAATCACTAGAATAGGAGATATTAGTCTATTAGTATGAGAGTTAAAAAATAAAAATAAATACAGCGGGAAAACCACAAACCTGGCAACTCTAGGGCTGCGTCACCAACATGGCTGCAATTACTGACGCCTGCACTGTTAACCACAAACCGAATCAGATAGTCTTGTGATGTGTGGACAGACCTGAACACTTACTAATAACAGTGTGAACAGCCATCTCAGCAGATCTGATTTGAGAAACTAATCGTAGTCTATGTTCACACAATTTGCTTCGAATGACAAATACTGTTAGCCATCATGTTAGCAAATGTAAAGAACTAGTCACCCATTGACTCCTGGGCTGTACGTCCTAGTCTTCCACGGCGTGCCTGACTTCACATGGTTGCCGTTAGTCCAGTTGGAGAGTAAGTAGTTGATGCCATAGGTGCTTGCCTTGTTGTCACTTTTCCTGCGCCCGGGGTGATGGTGGTGGACGTGGTTGCCGAGGCCTGCGGAGTGATACTGGTGGCGCTTTGTACAGTCAGCAGCGTACTGCTGGGGATACCGCGGATGAGGAGGAGGATGATGGAGGTTGACATTGACGTTGTTCAACACGTTTTCAGCAAAGCTGAGCATGAGGCGGAAACCTCCAGAGGCTTCGTTAGTCCTTGAGGTGGATGCTGTGCCTGTACAGGTGGATGAAGAGGAGGCTGAAGCAGCTGTGCTGCTGTTCCCATCTCCAGTTCTAGTCTGTGACTGAATATTGTTGTGAATATCGTTCGATAATATCGTCATACCGCTCATCGCAGAGCCGCTTCTGTTGCTGTGGTGCTGATGCTGACTAGCGCTGGATGAAGGAGCAGCATCAGCAGCAGCTTCGTCTTTGCTGTGGTGATGAAGGTGATGATGCTGATGATGGTGATGGTGCTGGTGATGATAATGGTGGTGGTGGTGGTTGCCGGAGCCGGGCCGGACTCCCTGAGAGGTTTCCCACACACGCATCCACAGCGCATTGGCAGGTCCCTTCTGCTCCGGCTGAATCCAAGCGACCCTCGGATCCATCCAAACTTCTCCTTCCTCCTCCCCGCAGAGTGGACACAGCGCTCAGCCCTGAGACACAGATCCGCAGGGCCTAAATAAACAGCCCGAACACGCTACGGCAGAGCAAACCCGCCTAGAGGACCAGCGAGCGGCCCTTAGCTCATCTACACTGCCTGTCTCGGGTAGGGACGCTCCAATATGGCGAGTGCCGGGGTTGCCATCCGGGTTGCCAGGTACGTAGAGAGTCCCCAGCTCAATGTTTAATGGAAACCCTCCTCACAAACAGAAACTAGCACAAAATCTACACTCTTAAAAAGATTTTTTCACAGTTTTTCAAGGGTTCTTTAGTAAAGAAGATTTTTCTATATAGAACCTTGAACACTTAAAGAACCCTTTGCACTGAAAAAGGCTTCTTCAACTTGACGAGGAATGTGTTGTAGATATAGCCCCCAAAAAGTTATGCTATCTTTATGATGTCAAGCTTGTAATAATAGTGTTACAATGTGTGCAATCACATTGGCAAAAAAAATGTATAATCTATATAGAACCTTTTGCTTTACTAAAGAACCCTTGAAGAACCATCTCATTTGTACTAAATGTCTGAGGGAGCTATAATTGTTTTAAAAGGATTTGTGTAGTCAACTGAATGTCCTATTATGAAAACATCTCCAACACTATTTATTCCTTTTTTACTGTGTTACTAATATGATTTTTGACTGCCATTTTACATTTTCCTAGTATTCAAAAACCTGATTACCCAAGCATTCAAAAATAGTCAAATACAGTGGTAAGACAGCGAATCTGGCAACCCTGGTGGCCAGATCTACGAAAATCCTCCAGAAACTAGCCCCGCAGACAAGCCCAAGGCTGGTCCAGCCTGCCTCATGAAGGACCAAAGTCCGATGGTGGACGGAAATTTGTCATAACTTCTTCCAGATAATGGCTGAAATGCTGCTTATTCGGGCTGTATTCTGAGGCAGGAAGTATGTAATGTTTACATAAAAGTCTGGGCAGTTTTTGAGCTGACTGGGTTTTGGATAATGGACTGTGCCTGGAATGCTACTGAAACTAGTTAAAAGTGTATCCCAGTTTGATGTTTTCTCTGCTCTGACACTACAATTAAAACTCTTAATTACCTGCTGAGTAGAATGAGGTACGTTTTATCAGGAAAACCATCAAACTGTGCAGGAAACCAGCCCTTCAGGTCTGGAGATGAACCTCTTGCTCTAAGGTGTGCCAGATGTTTGAACAAGCCATAAATTGCCAATAAGTGCCACTCAGCATAATCTTATTTACTTTGTAATTTATACTTTTTGTCATTCATTTTGTTTATACTATTATTAGTATTATTGTTAATGACTATTATATTATTACTATTTGTAATAATATACAAATGTTGTAATATTAATCTTTTTATCATTTAAAACCTTTGAATTTTCACTCAAGACTGCATTTTCAAACAATAATAAAAATTAGGCGGGAAAACAGCAAACCTGGCATCTCTGCCGAGACACATAGCGCATGCGCAGGATTTTGAAACCACACACGCGAGTACAAACACATATATCCTCGATGCTCCTCAGCTTATGGATTTGTTTAAACCAAATGTGCTGTTAGAATGTAAGTATTGATTAAGCAAAGCAGGGACCTGATCAGAACTACAAATAGAACTGGACTTTAATGAGATGTTTGGAGAGGATTAAAAAACGTTAATTCACATACAATTGCTGCTTATTTTATTATTTAATGTCATTGCGTTTTTTCTGAGCATATAACCATCCCTGGTGTGGATTGAACTTGGCCTGTGCTGACAGACACAGCAAACCTTCTTGCCACAGCTCACATTGATGTGCCATCCTGGATGAAATGCACTACCTGACCAACTTCTGTGGGTTGTAGACATCACCTCTTGCTACCTCTATGGTGAGAGAACTGACAGAATGCAAAAGTGACCAAAACATCAGCCAGAAAGGATGAGAACAGAGAAAAGGTCTGTGGTCACCACCTGCAGAACCACTCCTGAATAGGGGTTGTCTTGCTAATTGCCTCTCATTTCTACCTGTTGTCTGTTCCATTTGCACAACAGCAGGTAAAACTGATTCACAGTCAGTGTTGCTTCCTAACTGGACAGGTTGGTCTCACAGAAGTGTGGTTGACTTGGAGTTACATTGTGTTGTTTAAGTGTTCCCTTTATTTTTTTGAGCAGTGTATTTTAAATATGAATATTACTATGAAAGCTAAAGCTAACCCTGCAGCACATTGAATTAGCATTATCACACAGCCAGGGTAACCAAAATACACACAAAAAAAACAGCTAACTTTGACCAAACGTGCTGGTTAAGGTCTTTTCTCAGCAGTACTACAGTGTAATTTGTGTTACTCATATTAAAATGTTATGATTATGGTTTGAACTCAGCGCGAGCATCACAGATGCCACTTGACAGGCTTTACTGCAGGTATAAATAAGTGAGCACACCAGTCAGTTGTAGCAGAGTGTAAAACCAGCATCGTGGTCAAAGGACGTGATGTGACTGATGTCCAAAAGGACATGATAGAGTACCAGGTGAAGCATGGTGGTGGCAGCATCTCACAAACCACTACCTTTGTGTACTGTTCTAGAGCCGCTGTAGTGAAGCTGTACTCAGAATGGACGTCTTGTACATCGAGTGTCTCCCAACAACATAAGTGGTGTCCCACAATGTACGGCCAACACTACTGTAATCATTAGAAGACCAGTGGAATCAGAGCTTTCCTTGATTTGGGGTAATCCTCAAACTTCATTAAATACCACCTGTAGAGTAAAACATATTAAAATAATTAGCCGTGACATAAGTACAGTAAATAAAAACCCATTCTGATGAGACAGACAGATGAGCCAGAACATTATGAGCACTCACAGATGTTGTGAATAATGATATAACTGTAGTCCATCTGCTTCTATGTATACGTTATTATCTTGTTCTTCAATGATCAGGACCACCACAGAGCAGCTATTACTTGTGGAAGATTATTCTCAGTGACACTGATGTGGCGGTGGTGTGTTAGTGTGGATCAGACAAGGTGTCCCCAACCTTAGCATACTAGCAAGTTGGTCATAATGTTCTGGCTAATCTGTGGATATATCCATTACATAAAGATGTGACCGCTCAAAGTGCTTCATGTAGGCTTACTTGTGGTGAGCTACTGCTCTATTGGAGAGAACGATGAAGGTGAAGAAAGCGAAGGCCATGCTGTGGACAGAGTGACCGGCAAGAGCAAATCCGGCCCATTCCATAATCTCCCCAAAAAAGTTAGCACCCGATACATACTCAAACATCCCACCTACAAAAGACAAATGTTCAAAAAGGTCAGTAAGCATCATTTCAGTATACACAGTCATATCAACATATATTATGACCACCCCTGGTTTGGAATGGATGTCGTAGATGTCATGTTTAGGGTTTAGTATAAATAAGTGAGCACACTGGTCAGTTGTAGCACAGCGTAAAACCTTCATCATGGACAAAGAACGTGATGTGACTGATGTCCAAATGATAATGTGGTACCAGGTGAAGGGTGGAACTGGAGAAACTGCAACATCTGGAGTGACGGAGCTCCATTCAGTACCTTTGGGATGACTTAAATTAGCAATTCAAAACTAACCACCATCAGTACCGGACTTCGCTAAGGCTCTCATGGTTGATGCAATCAAATCTTTGCCGAAATGTTCACACATCTAGTGTAGTCTTCTCAGTGGAGTAGAGGCTGCAACTACAGAAAACAGGATAAACTCTCTTTAAATGAATGTGCTAAGGTTTAAAAACTAGGGAAATATTTGGCAACCCAAATTATTCCGAATATATACCGAATAAGTGAAAAGACTGAATGATTTATACTGAGCAATGACGTTTTAATGACACTTATTTTTTCTAGTTCCCGACCGTAGACGTAAACCAGAGTGCATCTTCATTGCAGTAAAGTTAGTTTAACATAAAACATTTGCTTGACATTCAGAATTGAGCTTTTCCTCACCAGTTAAACACAGATTCACCAGCACAGTTACAGTTTGGTGCTGAAATGGAAGAAGACAACAAACTACAAGCACAACCTTTGCTAAACTACTCTTGTTATGATGAAGCCAGAATACAGCCGCTTAGCTTTGTGTTTACGCTCAGAGGCTGCAGTGTTAGGGAGCGTCTCACAATTACCAGAAGAAATGTGAAATGTTTCAGTGTCTGTCGCCAATCAAACCACTGTGAACCACTTTGTTTCCATTTCAGAAATCATGTCAAAATTTGGGAAAAATCAGTAGACTTCCCCTTTAAGACATGTGATTTGTATGTACTAAAAGACTGATTAAGTACAGAATAAAGTGCTAAAGTGATGAAGTGCACAATTACTTGCCAATGTGCACACAGAGGAATATGACCTCGTGAACACACATGCCCAAGGCAGTGGACAACCAGTATCCAAGGGGAGTAGTTGGAAATTTGGTGCCTCAGGGATTGAATTGGCGATATTAGCTGCTGCCAATAGCTTTACCTTCTGAAGCTTCATTTACATCATCTAATGAGAATAGTCAAACATTTTAGGGAAAAAAGTTAAGCAAATGAAATATCGGACTCTAGCACAGCTGGGTTGTGTTAGCTTGTTTAGGTCAGATGTGAATAAGTCATTCGTTCATTGTTATTCCATGTGTAGCCTGTTGGTATGAGAGTCAAAGACAAATTGCTAGTGTAACTCTCTTGGCAAGCAATTTTTAGTCTCAGCTCCAAAGATAAGCTGACTGCAGTAAAATCCATCTTTCTGCTCCAAGAAGTGATGCTTTATTATTTACTAAAAGTATGTGTATGATCATAATTCAGCATTTTGGTGGATTTTATTGCAGTCAGCATCATTATCACTGACTAAGCAAGCTTTACACCGTTTAGTTTCATATCAATAGGCCACATTTTGAAGCAGGCACAGTTCAACCTCAAATTCCTACAAAAACAAGCAGAACTGTGACTAAAGGGGACTGATTCAGATGTAAAAGACTGATAGTGTGATGAACTAGAACAGTGTATTACCTCTCGGTATCTTATAGCCTGTTTCTCCTGGAGCGCGAAGGTTCCGCAGAACATGATCAGAATGAATATTAATTATCCAGCCAGTGAGCCACAGACAGGACCCTACATGAGAATGAATTAAAAAATTCATCAGGTGAAGTAATCTGAGGACACAATATGTCTTCTGAGATCATTTGTGCTTATGGAGAGAAAAAACAAATATTCCAAGTATTACATTTCAATTGCAGTGTATAAGTGTCGTAATGTCCAGAGTTAAGGGAACATCATAATGAATATGCAATTTAAGGAAAATACAACAACAAATAATAAATAATAATAATAATAATAATAATAAATAAATAAAATAATAATAATAATAAAAATAAATAAATAAAGTATTAATAATAATAATAATAATAATAATAATAATAATAATAATAATACAATTATATTCTGAATTTGACACTTTGTTACATAAAAGCAGCAATAATCTGAAAAATTTACTTTGCTGAATATTTACTAAGGATGCAACGAATATTTGGCAACCAAAGTTATTCGGAGTGAAAAGACTGAATAATCTCTACTGAACAATGACATTTTAATGACGCTGTGACCTTTTTGGACATCCAGAATTGTGCTTTTCCTCACCAACAAAACACAGACTCACCAGAACAGTCACAGTTGGGTGGTAAAATGGAAGAAAAACTACAAGCACAGCCTTTACTAAACTACACTTGTTATGATGAAGCCACAATACAGCCGCTTAGCTTTGTGTTTGTGCTCGGCGGCTGCAGTGTTTCAGTGTGACACTCACATTAAACAGACAAAACATCCATGTGACTTACATCATTCATTTTAGACATTTTCATCATTTTATAATTAATTTATATTAATATTAAATATTATATAATATATTAAATATTAGTAATAATGTAACATACATGCATCTTTATACATATTCATACAATATATTACTTCTTTATTTTATATACAAATATAAAATAATAATCAATTAAACTGATGTTATTAAACCTGATGATGTCAAACCATCTTATTAATACAGACATTCATTCCTGACTAACTACAAGACTCATTTTGGAAAATAGTTTAGTTATTAATTTTAGAATCATTAATAGAACTGAAGAACTGTGTTAAGTTTTCGGCCAAATGTTTATTTTGTTTGGTTTCAGTTAAAAAATTTCATTTTGGTGCATCTGTAATATACAGAAATTGTAAGATTGTTTCCCTGGCTACAGTGTTATAGGTATTGTAACTTTAAACAGGGCGTTCACCTGAACTTCCTGGTCTTTTTTATACGGGATGAGACTGAAATAAACAGTAGACAGCTGGCCTGAACAACACTACATTGCCCACCTGTGATGAAGCAAGGATGTGTAACCCAATCAGAGGGGAACTCTGCATAGTGGCTCAGGTATCGGACCTGCAGATAGCCATTATAGATGCAGAAAACAAAAGCCAGTGCAAAGGATGTAAACGGTGTGGGTTTCCCTCCTCGGATTAAAAAGGGATACACGAGAGACCTGAAAGAAGCACACGCTTTAATCCAGCAATGTATCATAAACAAGATTCAAAAGTTTATAGACTGTTACACAGTAAAATTAATTCTTAATTTGCTAGTCCTCTTACACACAAGCTATATCAACCAAGTAATAACTGCATAGCAAACACATAGCAACCACGTAGTAACAGCCTAGCAACCCTTTAGACACAACCTAGCAACCATGTAGTAACCACTTGGCATGTTGCACCTTGTTGACCACAACAACCTAGCAACTGCCTGGAAGTAGGAATCATTTTAGCTTTACCACCATTCTGTTTTTCCTTCAGCAAATGCATGTTTCTAGTTTTATTTCATAACTGCTGTGAAATACAAGACTTTTCTTATCCAATCTTGGATATTTGAGATACTATCTCCACGAAAAAAGGAGGGGTGTCCTTCCGAAAAGGTAGCAGTGCAACCCTACAACTTACCTAAACCTGTGCTGTAGATGAATAGACTGCTGTGTATAGATTTGTTTGTCATGTCAGAACGTTATTACTACAAATGACTGGTGTGCTCACTTATTTATACATGCAGTAAACCCTGTCACATGACATCTGTGGATCATTCGATACCGAGGAGGGGGGGGGGGTGTCATAATATTCTGATATGACTGCATTTCTTTTACTTGTTGCTATAAAACTCTAAGATTTATATGTTTCTGTTTTTATTTATTATATATTATACATTTATTATGTTGTTCACTGTAGAAATCAAGTATATTTCCTTTAATGGGCATAAAGGCATATAAAAGTAACAAGTATTTATATTAATATATTAGCTTTAATATTGTTCATACAGTCAGTGTTCAGTCATTCACTACACACCTCACACATTAACTTACCTTTGTATATAATGGCATAAATACATGCTAAGCAGCAGCTGGTTGGGCAGATGCCCAGTCCTGGATGGTGAAGTCCACAATAACAGTATCAAAGGCACGACTAAAGCAGGCAGTTCCTGAATAAACCAGGCCACTCTGACACTCACTGGAAAGCCAAACTTCCTATCTGAGTATCTGCCATAAGGCACATTCACAAACATCAGCGCAGCACATGTCAGCACAGCCATCAGTATCATCAGGTACGACAAACAGGTCAATATAAACAGCTCTTCCTCCTCTGAAGAGAAAATGCTCTGCAGAACTGTGTCCATGACTGAATGTTAAACTTCGCTGTTAAGTGATATGTAAATAATCATTCATTTAAAGTCATTTAAAATCAGCAGAGAATGAAAAACTGCTCAGTTAAGTTCAGTGAAGGTTACAAAACGTGTCCACAACAACGCCACATAGTCTTCCTATATGTTCACCAATCAGATAGAAGTGGGCGGGGCTTAGGATGAGAACTCATCCAATAGGATGAAAGTGAAACGCATTTTATTTCTAAACAGTGAGGAAACTATTTAGAATATCGATATGTACCAATGACTGTATATAGATAGACAGAAAGAGACAGACAAACATACAGATAGGCAGACAGATATATAGACAAGACAAGCAGACAAAGACAGACAGACAGACACAGACAGACAGACATAGAGATAGACAGACAGATAGATAAAGACAGGAGGAGTTTGGGGGCGTATAATGTATTACATATTCAAAAGCATTTTTTTGGTGCTTGAACATACATTTGATTAATTATTAATAAATATTGACAAATTTTGATGTATATTTTATTAATAATATACTAAAAATAACTATTAAACGTTATTATGAATAATAAAATAATATAAATTAATATTAATAATGAATAAATAATATGTTATTACATATTATTAAAAAATGATAAACTGTTAAAAGCATAAAATTATCACCCAATCCTTTTCAGTCAACTTCACTACAGCTCATTTAACCAATGTTACAATTATGTTTGGACTGTATGATCAATAGATCTTATTTACACAGAATTATATCTAATTTTTGAGTAAAAATAAGTAGAAATTCTGAATTATAGACAGACAGACAGACAGATAGATAGATAGATAAACAGTTAACATCACTTATTTCTTAAAACGTCTCTTCTATTATTATTATTATTATTATTATTATTATTATTATTATTATTATTATTATTATTATTATTATTATTATTATTATTGTACTAGTAGGGAGGAATGGTTTTATTTTCAGAAATAACATTCAGGCACGTGTGCGGCCGCCGCGGGGTCCTTCAGCTGCTGTGTGGCGTGTTGAGGTGTCGTGAGCTGCACATGAGTGTAGCTTTAGCTTAGCTTTACTCTCCCTCAGTTTGTCACTGAAGAGATTTTGGTTCAAGACGTTTCGAAGGTTCATCTACAGGGTTGTGTGTTTCGCCGGGATGGGCAGAAGAAACAGGAACAGACAGAAGAATGGAGGAGGAGCGGAGGGCAAGAGGAGCAGAGATGCTGTAAGTTGTACAGAAAAGACAGGACTGTTCTGCTGTTTACAGTCTGTGGGACTGACAGGCTGCAGTTTAATGACTAATATCATGTCTGCACGTTTAGAAAGACACTACAGAGCTGTGTAATGATTGATGTAGCTTTTCTCACTCCTGCACTGACCATATGCTCTCCAAAGCTTGTCCACATCTGCTATTGTAATGAAATGGAGATTCTCTAAGTTCAGGCTGAAAACTCCTCTAATTCTAGACGCTAGAGTAAGCCTGACTTTTGCAAATAGCAAGGATGCCCAGTCCTGCTCTTGGAGATCTATTTCCAACACATCTGATGTTGAATCTAATTCACAAGACCCTGCAAGCTTTACCTGTGTTAGGTTAAAGATGGAGCTAAACTGTGGAGGCTGCTAGATCGCCAGGACCAGGATTCGCACTCCTGGCATACAGCAAAGACTTAAACTATGTAAAAGCAGTACTTCTTTTAATTATAACAACAAAGACAATCACTTGAGTGGCAGTAGGCCTGGAAAAACAATGTAAAAGCTCTAAAAACTCAAAGTGCTTTGTTCCCCTAGAGAAAACTTGTACATTATGTTCCTCTGCTTTATATAGAACATAACTGGACACTGATAAAGATGTTCCCCAGCTCTTCACAGATCATGTGAATGTCCTGCTTAGAACATCAAACAACTTCCAGCAAAGGCACGGATGTTCTCCATTTTCCACTATTTGGAATTCTTCTGTTCTAAAATAAAAGACTAAAGCTCTAAAGTGCCAGATAATCTCTCCAGCGTGTCCTGGGTCTTCCCCGGGGTCTCCTTGCACATCGACATGCCCCATCCCAAAGAGCTGCCCGAACCACCTGATGTGCTTTATTGGGAAATGTTTGTTGCAGGGTTGGGGTGCAGGCTACGCTGATATCGTCAAGGAGAATAAATTGTTTGAGCAGTACTACCAGGAGCTGAAGATTGTGCCAGAAGGAGAATTTGAGGAGTTCATGGACGCTATGAGAGAGCCACTGCCAGCTACCATCCGAATCACTGGATACAAAAGGTGAGGATTAATGTGTACACTCCAGTTCGGTGCCAGTGGATTTGACTGCCAAATCGCTGTCTGTTTTTATTTCATCATTAGCACCGAGTACATCGCTACGACAGTTTATAATGTAGATGTGACGAGACATCCTGGGATCTAGATCTGCTATTTAAACTGATATATGGATCCCTTGTAAAAGTTTAATGTACTTTGCTGCAGTATTTATGATCCTACTCTGTATTTTAAAATAATAGCCATGCAAAAGAAATCCTTCACACACTGAAGGAGAAATACTTCAAGGAGATTCAGGATCTGGAGGTCGATGGTCAGAAGATAGAAGCTCCTCAGGCTCTAAGTTGGTAAGAATATGAAAACTTTTAAAATGGATTAAGTTTAAAAGTAGTTTTTTGCATAATGAGACAGACTTTATGGTCAAATCTGTGTGGTATCACAGGTACCCTGATGAACTGGCTTGGCACACCAACATGAGCAGGAAGATTTTGCGGAAGTCTCCACTGCTGGAGAAGTTTCACCAGTTCCTCGTCAGTGAGACTGAGTCGGTGAGTAAAAGGGGTCCTAGAAAGCAGGGAGGAAAGCGGGAGAGTGATGAGGGCTATGTGTGTGATTGTGTGTTAGGGTGTGTTCTTGCCTGTGAATATGACAGAAGTGTGAGGAGAGAGGCCATTTGTATTTGTGTCTTGCACCTGTGTGTGTACGGGTGTGTGTTTGTGTATATGGTAGAAGTGTGTGGAGTGAGTTGGAGAGAGAAGAGGGGCTGTGCTTGTGTGTCATGTCTGACACTGATTGGCCTTTTGTGGCATCATTTCTGTGGGAGATTTTAGTTTTCTAATTAATTAATTAATTTTATTTTAAAGTACAAGTGCGTTCAAAAATGAATATCACATCCTACACTGCTGAGAACTCTGCAAGATTTTATCCTAGAAGCGAAACAAAACACACCCCGGAAACCTTAAAGTAGAGCTGGGCGATATAGTCCAAAAATTATCACGATATTAAATTTTCGTTAATAAACTTCAGAGCAGAAAAGTGAGAGCAGACAGACGTGCATGCGCAGCTGTGTGACTTGTGTTGCTGTGTAAAGATGCAGTTCTTGTCTCTCCGCTCTAGAGCTTGACGTTGTTTGCTTGTTTCTCCGCTCACATCACAGCTGTTTATGCTCGTTTCTCTTGTGCTGCGTGATCACGGTGTAACCGTTGGCAGTGCTGGTGAGGAGGATCTAACAGGCAGCAGTATCAGACAGGAGACTCTTTCTAAACTCAGTTCTCAAGAATACAAGCACATACTTAAACTCTCAGCTCTCTCCTCTCTCTCTTTCTCCCCAACTGCATGCAGCTCCGTTTGTAGACCCGCCTCCACAGTGCAGCCATTGGATGGGCAATGTTCCCACCGGCGCACCAATCCAGGGAGAGTGGTGGAGCCGCCGACAGGAGCAGCAGAGCAGACACGTAACAGACTGTCAAGCTGCTTAGACGTGAAATGGAATCGAACGTTAATGCTTATCGAATTCTACTGTCCCGGCTTATCATGGAAAAATTATCGTGAAACAAATCGATATTGTTTTATCGCCCAGCACTACCTTAAAGGGTCTACTTTTCAAATATACATGGCTTGAATCAAAATATATTTTAGCTGTTTGCGAGAGGAGCTTAAATAAGCAGAGACACATTTTTCAGAACGAGTCAAGCAGCTGGGCATTTTTTCCCGCCAAATGTTCCGCTCCGTCAGTCACATGATAATGACATGGTAATTCCAGACATTCAGTTGGTGGATTATCATCTGTGGAAGGTGGACCTGAACAAAAACCTCTCACCTGAGTGTTCCCACCTATCTCATAAATATTCAATCTAGGAACCACTGAATGAGTAAAACGCATCACCTCACATTTATTAAGCCTTTACAAATAAAACCACATACAATGTCTAAAAACTGTAATGAGCAGTGTGTAGCCAACACCTCTGTTTATTCAGTTCTAAGCTCAAAAGTCTTGGCTAGAAATGTTTTAGAGTGTGTTTTCACAATATATCAGCTCATCTCCAGGGAGTTGAGTGGTTAAAGCTGTATTAACTACAGTACACTGGAGAACAGGAAGTAAGAAGACGTATGAGGATTAACAATGTAGTGTTTCTCCAGCACTGTAATTAGTTATCAGTCCCATTTTCTGCAATAATATGATGTTCAACAACAGGACTGTTATAAATGAACCAATAGTCAGGGTCATCAGAGCTCCTCAGCAGGCCGCTTATACTGTAAACACTGGTTACTGAGACAGTCACTAATGTGCCACATCAGTGCTGAAGTGTAATCACCTCTTGTTATGTCTGTATATTGGTGTTTGCTTGTGTTGTATAAAATCATGTTCTTTTATTTCTCAGGGGAACATTAGCAGACAGGAGGCTGTCAGTATGATCCCTCCTTTGCTGCTGAAAATTGAGCCTCACCATAAGGTACTGTTTACACCCGAAAAATGTTTTCAACATTAAGAGCAATTGCTTGTTTTCTTCAGTTCAGTTTCATACTGTTTATGTGCACAGATTCTGGATATGTGCGCTGCCCCAGGATCAAAGACCGCTCAGCTCATAGAGATGCTCCATGCTGATATGGACGTGCCTTTCCCTGGTAAAGATAACTCATGTCGGCTGGGATTCACTACTTTATTCGGGCAGGGCTGCACAATATGGACAAGATATGATATTTTACTGATATTGTGATATGCCTTGCAGTATATTAAGAACACAATATTGAGCCCTTGCACTTGGTGGGACCTGGATCCAGTTGTTTCCTTATATTGGATCCAATAAATGACCCGCAGAACATTCATTTTTGTTACTCTGGATGTTCTGTGGAGGAACATCTGTATATACTCCAGTATTGTGATAATGTATTATGTCAATATATCATCCATCCCTTGTCCAGCTTCAGATAAACAATGTGTAATGTGAATAATCTCTGTTTTTTGTGTCCAGAGGGCTTTGTCATTGCAAATGATGTGGATAATAAGCGCTGTTACCTGCTGGTACACCAGGCGAAAAGGCTGAACAGTCCGTGTATTATGGTGGTGAATCACGATGCCTCTTGCATCCCTCGTCTCCTGGTGGAACAAAACGGCAAGAAGGACGTCCTCTTCTACGACAGAGTGCTGTGCGATGTACCCTGCAGGTAAGCGAGGGGAGATGTTTGCCTGTCTGTCAGATGTTTCTTCCTGCAGGGTATTAGGCTTTAGGCTTTGTTCAGACAGGCAAAGCTTATTTTTTTGACATCCGTCTGAGCAAGAAAGATGTTCTACTGTTTGACTGACAAAACGGCACTTAAATTCTGACTTTTTCCAGTCAGATCAGATTCAACTCAAGGCTGCCTCCAGATCAGGTTGAGGTTAGGGAAGCAGCCTTGTGACCGGATGGTTGCCGGTTTGATCCCTTGAGCCATCAGGATGTGACTGAAATGCCCTTATACAAACTGCTCTCTTTTATTCAGTTCATTCTGTTGTAAGGTTGTTTTTTTTTACCCTATTTTCTCCCCAACGTAATTTAGTGGCCAATTAACCCCGCCCCTTTTATCAACTCTCCCCATCACTATCACTTGCAATGTCCCTTACTCTCCTGTAAGGAGGCAGATGAACACAGGCCTCCTTCAACACCAGTTGCTAGCGATACATCGCCGCCGGGCAGCTAGTGCGCTCGGAGGAAAGCGCAGATTCGCAGTTGTGATGAATCACCCAGCAGATGCTCGAGTCTGTCGACATCGTTTTTTATAGTGCGAGTTAGAGTGTGCCATCTTGCTCACCTGAAGAGAGAGCACGGCCATTCCTGCTCTCTCAAGGCTCCGGCTGTGGATGGCACTGTAAAAACTAGGGATGTCCCGATCCGATCTCAAAGATCGGAATCGGGCCGATCACGGCATTTTTTAACTGATCGGTATCGGCTTTTCTGAACACAAACCTAAGCCCGATGTTTGTCGTAAACAAAGAGCAGAGCTTGTATCAGAATGTGTTTATAATGTGTGCTGTGTATAATTACTTCAAAAAGTGATACGAGTCCAACAGCGAGGTGTAATGTCTGCAATATGAGTGTTTCACGGGGTGATAGTAGCAGATCTGCATTTAATACAGTGACGTGCGGTGAGGTTCATGGTTGGTGAGGCACTGACTCCTTTAGAGTCGGATTTACAAACATATATAAACCCAAAAGGGAGCTTATTCAATTGGCTACTGGTTATTTCGTACCTCATCAGTGTTCTTCTCACTCACACACACACACACACACACACACACGTAAGGAATGTATTAAAGGTATGTAAAGATAAGAAAAAACGTTACAATTACAGCAGCGAAAGTAAACGGCATTTACTCTACGTCCTCCGTGCTCTTCACTCTCTCTCACTCACTCACAGCAGCAAACAAGCACCGCTGGCTCACGTGCGCCCCCCTTCAGTGCGGAGGAGTACTGCACTGCCTATTAATTTTAATACTACAAATTTAATACGGCACCTAAAAAATGAACCTTTAACAGAATACAGTGAGTTCGTTCAGACAGCTCAGTTAAAGGCTGTACCTAATCTACACTATCAGAAAGTTTTAAAAGAAAAGTTCTCTCGAGACAGCGCTACGGCCAAGAAGATCACAGAGAGGTCACTGAACTCACTGCTTTGGATGACCAGCCGATCACTGTGGTAGAGAATACAGGTTTTCGGTGTCTTTTAGAGCTTTTGGGAACACTTAACAATAGTTTGGAAGCTGGCAGTTTTTCCCTAAAGCATTGCAGTTGTTAAATATAAACATTGGATTAATTTGATTAACTATGTAATGTGTGCACTGTGTGAAGAGTATTATCTAGTTCTTATCTAGAAAATAGAAGTATCGGTTTGAGACTCGGTATCGGGAGACACAAAAAAATTATTAACTCGGATTGGGAACAGAAAAAACGTGATCGGGACATCCCTAGTAAAAACAGAATGATCGGGATTCAAACTTGCGTATCCTCGGATCATAGTGGTATTGCCTTAGTCCGTGGAGCGACTCATTGGCCCTACGTAAAAGCTTTTTGAATTTGATCAGGATGAAAAACACCCGGGTGTGGTTTTACGACTTTCATATTTGTTTTCCTGAAACTGTTTTGCCTTTTATGGTGTGCTCATGAATCATTTTAATAAGCTCTGCTTGATTGGCTGTTGACCGCTGAAGAGCACACTGAAGCTAAAACAGTGGGTGGCAGAAAATGGATGGCAAACTTAGGAATGGAGAGCTGAGGAAAATGGAAAAGATGTTCCTCTAAGTCAGTGATCCTTGAAAACGGTGAGAGAGAAGAGGTGCACAGCATGGAAGAGACGTATCAGAGAGGATGTGAGTAAAAAAGCCCAGCAGCCACTGTGTTGACATTCATGCAGCATCGATGCAACGTTGAGGTTCTGTGCCTGCTCGGACAGCTGCTCTAAATGGATTGTAAGGATAGTGAAGGTAAAGTTTGGAGGGAATATAACATCCTCCACCTTTATGACCTGCTGCTCGAGCAAAGCCCTAGATAAGTGGTTAAGTCTTAGCATCCTCACAAGGCAGCGATGATACAGAAAGGATGAAAACAAAAGCTTTTCTTACCAAAATCAAACCTTGAGCTTCCGTTTTCATACACAGTGTTTTTCTTATCTGTGTGCATCTCTGAAGCAAATATAATGCAATAAAAGCACATTTCCTTAGTCTGGCCCAGTGTCCTGCCCATAGGGTGATTGAGTGAAATGTGGACTTCAGTGTTTTTGCCACTGTCCAATTTCAAAGCCCTCTATTTTTATGTTTGATAGATAACCTCATCACAATGATGTATCAATGCTGCAAGAACATGGACAGTGTTGTCGTAGTGCCTGCTGGGCTTATCCTCACTCATCTCCTCTCTCAGACACTTCTCTTCCATGCTGTGCACGTCTTCTCTCGCGCTGTAAGCACACAGCTCTTTGCTCATTTCAGGAGACTCGTTTGTTCATTTTATGTCAGCTGTAAGAGTCCTTAAACATTTCCACACTACAAATATCATGTTTACGGTAAATAAATTTTGGCTCTAAATATCAGTTATGTGTCCTTGAGTACAGAGGTAACCCTACTTACGAGTTTAATCCGTGCAGGAGCCGAGCTCGTTAGCTGGTTAGCTCGTTAGCTGGATGCATTTTCCCCATAAGAATACATGTAAAACTGATTAATCCGTGTCAGCCGGCCAATATACAGTATACTTTAATATGTAAATAATGTGTTTATATGGGTTTTTAAAACATAAACGAGACGACGATGATGCTCTTGTAGGCTGGCCGCTAATGAGAGGGAGGCCGACGGTGCTCGTGTAGGCTGGCAGATGCATGGTTACACATATGAAAAGTAAAATGTATCTAACTTTCTTGTTCACTACCTTTTGTTACCTTAGCGTTGCTTTCACTAGCACTTTCACTTTGTATTGACTGACCTCTTCTTCTATGGTAGCATCTAGAAGATACTACGACCGCAGCGCCCCCAGTGGTTTGGCATACTTAAAGAAATGTACGCTACTCGTTAGCTGGAATATTACTTGTTACCTGGAACAAAAATATTCCAAGATCTCGACTCGTTACCTGGAATACTCGTTAGTAGGGATGCTCGTAAGTAGGGTTACCACTGTATTGACAAAATGCATATTGGTCATCCGCTAATATGTGACTTATTGAGATGTGGTGTTCACCGTGTCCATTAGCGACTAGTCACTTAGGGTTGTTGCTGTAAATGAAGATAATAGTCTCAAATATCTATTGTAGCACATGTTCGTATCAAAAACAAAACTTAAAACTCATCAAAAAAGTTGATTTTGTGCAAAAAGACATTCAGCGAATTAGCAGTTTGCCCCTGAAAAACGGGTTTCTGTGACCCCTCGAATCCTGATGTGGAACTACTTCCACCGCGGAGGTACACAAGCTTGTTGGGTGTCATTCGGCTCCTGACCTACTTCTCTTCACTGTAGAAATGTGATTGTATCCATCCACCAAACGTTAGCAGGTCAGAAGTCTTCAGCTGATGTAAACAGAGCGACGTTAGCCGTTTAGCTCGTATTTCAGTCTTCATTTCTAGTAGATTAGAATTTTTTTTAGATTAACTTTTAAGTGTTTCTGATGAATTAATCAGTTTGCTATGTCTCTGTATGTTATCTCTCAGAAAGTATAAGAGATAATCAATGATTTGACCGTGTTTTCCCAGACGGGGTCACACATGTAGTGAAGTAAAGGACGTTTAGGTAAATGTGCACCCGTCTTGGCTGCTTACATAAGTTCAGGTTTAAGTAGAGAACGCTTCTGCTTGAGAGAGATCAGTAACATATGTAACCACTTTTCATTTTAGAGGAATCCGTACCCATCTCGCTGTAGGTAACCTCATACAGTTGAGCTGTGCACATGGCTTGAGGGTGTGGGTCCAGTGCCAAGCCAAACAAAGCATGCTCAGTGCCAGTCGTGACCACATTGCATCGCCAGGCTGCTTCTGCTGCCTCAGCATCTCTCTGCTGGTGAAAAGATCTGAGCTGAAGTTTAAAGCTGTGATTATGGGTTCTCGTGCTATTCTAAAACCCATCCAGGATCAGGTTGCCTCCAGTCCTGAGGAGTTCACCCTAAAATAGCAGCCTCGGAGGAAGAAAAATGCGCTGTTTTCTTAGCACTGATGTAAATGATGGGGGTGTAGTATGAGCTCATGTGATCGCAGGAAACACGCTCCTGGTTTTAAACGGACTGACAGAGCAGTGACCTGCCCAGAAGTCTAAAACATAACACGCTTAAAGAGAGAGTTTAGTGAAAATATCTGTACTTTTATCTTCATCCATCCATCCATCCATCCATCATCACACCCGCTTAATCTTTGTCGGGGTCGCGGTTAGTCCCCTACCCCCTCACTGGGCGCAGGGCATTACACTAATCAACTAAGCCCAGGACAGGTCGCCAATCCATCACTGGTGCACACACACACAATTTAGAGTATCCAATCCACCTGACCTCCATGTTTTTGGACTGTGGGAGGAAACCAGAGTCCCCGGAGGAAACCCACGCAGACACGGGGAGAACGTGGAAACTCCGCTCAGATGTGGACTCGAACCCAAGACCTCAGCGCTGAGAGGTGAACGTGCCAACCCCTAAGCCACCGTGTCGCCCCCTTTGATCTTCAATGATGCTCATTTGTCCATTTTTGTAAATATCAGCATGGTGTCAAACACGGTAATGTCTGAGATCCGCCTACACGGATCATGCACTCCGTGTTTGGCCCCAAGTGTCCATGGGGGCACCACTTAAATCTCCCCCCAAGGCAAATTCCACAACCGGGGTGCACAAGCTTTCAGCCCTAGAACAATATTTGTTGGCCTCTAATGTGTCGTGTCTTTTAAAAGCTCTACGCTTTAAAGCTCCATCATGTGTGTACTGTCATTATAAATCTTATGATTTACTGTATATTAACGTTTAAGCACCACCTTTATGTCCACAGTGGAGATGGAACGATGAGGAAGAACATAGACGTGTGGAAGAAGTGGACGACCAGCAACAGCTTACATCTGCATGGGTAAGAGACAGATGATGTGTTTAATTCTGCGTGTGAGAAAAGTTGATTAATTTCCATAATTCCATTCAAAACTGGCCATAAGACCATCATTGATACCCTCCATTGGATGGGGAAGCCACAGAAGTTCATATCTAAAGAGGCTGGCTGTTCACAGAGTGCTGTGTCCAAGCATATCAATGGAAAATCTAGTGGAAGGACAAAATGTGAAAGGAGAAGATGCACCATCAAAAGAGATGACCGTGGGTCAAGTCACTTCTGATTGCCTCAATGCCACGTCTCACCCAACCAAGTATTGAAGACTGACATATCGTTTTGAAAGTACCATATTTTGATTGATTTGATTTGATCCTAATTTTTTTTTCTGCAAAAGTAGTTTGGGCTGATTTCTCCACAGTATTCTAATTTTTTGAAATCCTGTTTTCGTGGGTTTTATGAGCTGGAAGCTCAAATTATGTGAAAATAAACAAATAAATACTTGAAATCATTTAAATTGAGGGCCCTGGATCTATAATCTATTAACGTTTAGCTTTTTGAATGGAATAATGGAAATTAATCAACTTTTCCATGATATTCCAATTTTTTGGAATGGGTCTATATGTGTGTGTATGTATATATATACACACACACACAGTGGTAACCCTACTTATGAGCATCCCTACTAACGAGTATTCCAGGTAACGAGTCGAGATCTCGGAATATTTCTGTTCCAGGTAACAAGTAAAATTCAGAGTAGCATAAATTTGTTGAAGTATGCCAACCGCTAGGGCTGCGGCAGTCGTAGCATCCCCTAGATGCTAGCATAGAAGAAGAGGTCAGTCATTACCTTTGACTGCTGTCCAGTGAAAGTGAAAGTGCTAGTGAAAGTGACACAAAGACAGCAAAAGGTAGTGAACAAGAAAGTTTCATATGAAAAGTGTAAACATGCCATACACGTACGCCCGTCCTCCTTAGCTGCCAGCCTACACGAGCGTCATCGTCGTCTCGTTTATGTTTTAAAAACCCATATAAACACATTATTTACATATTAACGTATACTGTATATTGGCCGGCTGACACTGATTAATCAGTTTTACATGTATTCTTATGGGGAAAATGCATCCAGCTAACGAGCAAACCAGCTAACGAGCTCGGCTCCTGCACGGATTAAACTCGTAAGTAGGGTTACCACTGTATATACAGTGGTGGACTCTGGACATTTGAAGGGTTAGGGGTAAAAAAATAAAAAGGAGGAGCACTTATTTTGGTTCATGTTAATCTCTTGAGTGCAATCAGGAGCATCTGATGTAGTCACATTCTCAGATTTATTCCATAAAGAGTCATGCAGCCTTTGCTGAGGTCGTTCTTAAGCCAGTCCTGCAGTAATGATGCTGTACTGTACAGCTGTATATTGATGGTGTATTTCTGTATGTTTAACATTAGGCTGCAGTTGAGGATAGCAGTGCGTGGAGTGGAGCAGTTAGCTGTTGGTGGACGGATGGTTTACTCCACCTGCTCTCTGAACCCCATCGAAGATGAAGCGGTCATCGCCTCTCTGCTGGAGAAGAGTGAAGGTAAGGCAGACCACCTTCAGCCTTTAAAGTGATAAAAAGCCAGTGTTACTAATAATGAATGAAAATGATAGCAAATGACATCATGATGCAGTCTGAGTGTATTTGAGACACTCTGATGTAGTCTGACATGGCTTGACTTTTTACAAATTACATTCATTTAAAAGTATTATTTTCCAAAGTGTTACACAGGCTGCTGTTCAGCACAAACTCGGCAATAACAGTGTCAAAACAGTAAGAATGTCATCAATCTATATTTTGATTAAAAACACTAAACATTTCTAGCCAAGACTTTTGTGCTCAGAACTGAATAAACAGAGGCGTCTGCTTTGCAGTGACTGTTAGTTTTTAGAAATTGTATGTCATTTTATTTCTAAAGCTTAAGTAATGTGAGGTGACACTCTGTTTTCACTCAGCCACTAACTCTACATTTGAATGTTTATGAGACGTGTGAACACTAGGGGAGATGTCTATTGAGATTCCTCAGGTGAGAGGACTTTGTTTGGTAAAAAATCCACAGCTGGTAATCCAACCAACTGATCGTATTGAATTACCATGTCATTTCCATATGAATGACGGATCGTCTTTTGGCGGGAAAATATGTGCAGCTGTCTGACTTGCTCTTACAGATGTGTCTCTGCTTATTTAAGCTCCTCTCACAAAAATCTAAAAATGTATTTTGCTTCATGCTGTATATACGTGAAAAGTAGACCCTTTAAGGTGTCCGGGGTATGTTTAGTTTTGTTTTCAGGATAAAATCTTGCAGAATTATATAAGTGTTTATGCAGAATTTTGTTAATTTGCAGGAGAGCCGACTCCAGAGGGGTAATTGTTTATACCCCTATACCCCTATATATATATAATTTTCTAGCCCACACCCTGGCATTAGATATAGTGCCAGTAGGTTCATGTTTATTTGCTCCAGACAGTCCTATTCTATTGGCAGTACTTCTCTTCAGTAGCTGAATGCATTCATTAGAAGGTGTGTTCAAATATTTGGACATAGTGTATGTGTATCTAATGAAGAGGCCATTGAGTGTGTGAATGTTCCCAAGAGGATATCAAGCATCATCAAAAATGATCTATTGCATATATATACACAGTGATGCAGTGATGTAGACGTCTGAAACATAAATAGACCATTTTTACTGTATAAGGAAACCGTATAGCTGTGATCCTCATCGTTTCTGAATAAACACAGATGCAGAGATGCTCCTACAATGAAGTTATCTAACGTTTTCAAGTCATTTTCAGTTTATAAAGTGCTAGAAATGGCTTCAGGATGTCCTGTATTATCGTCTGTTTTTTCCAGGTACATTAGAGCTGATTGATGCCTCTGCTGATCTACCAGGCCTCAAGTTCATGCCAGGAATCACATCCTGGAAGGTAATATTTTAACCACCAGTCTTAAATATATTTGTTTGCGGTTGTTTAATCATTACTGACTGCATTCACAGCACTGTAGTGATGTGAGAGTTCACTGTAAAAGGTTGAACAGTGGCTGTTTTTTGAAGCTCTTGCATGCTGTTGGCGAGTGTTGAACCTTTGAGTTGTCCTCTCATTTCCAGCTAATGACCAAAGAGGGCCGGTGGTTTTCTGACTGGTCAGATGTGCCCACGAGTCGGCACACACAGATCAGACCCACCATGTTCCCCCCGACTGACCCAGAGAAGCTGCAGAGCATGAAGTTGGAGAGATGGTAAGCTTTATATAAGCATAGCAACATCGTAGCAACAGCCTAGCAACCATGTAGCAACTGCTTAGCAAAGGTCTGGAATGCCCTGGCAACCACTTAGCAATGATATAGCAACAACCTAGTAACCATGTAGCAACCACTTAGCAAAAAGTTTCACCTTATTGACCACACAGCAACAGCCTAGCAGCTATGTAGCAACCACTTACCAAAAACAGTTGCACCTTATTGACCACATAGCAAAAGCCTAGCAACCACATAGCAACAGCCTAGCAACCACATAGCAACAGCCTAGCAACCACATAGCAACAGCCTAGCAACCACATACCAACAGCCTAGCAATTCTTTACTCACAAGCGAGACGTCTATCTACTGCTCAAGAGTCCAGTAGGGTTGCCATCTCCATCTGAACGTAGTTGTCAAATGACTGAGTGACTGTAGTAGAAAGTTTGTTTCAGATTAGACGGCTTTGAGCATTTGGGACTGAACATAGTCTGTGTTATTTACATACATATTCTGTAAACAGTGATTACCAACTAGTGATAGACAGATTGAAAGTCTCCATTATTGCAATTTGAAAATGTTTAAACAATCAGTTTACACTCACGAGGCTAATAAACAAGAAATGGCACATTTACAGGCACATCTGCAGGCAGCCTTTTCAGTGTGAATGCCTGTAGAGCAGGCATGTCTCTACATTAGGGGCAGGTGGGACCCCACCAGATTTTCACTATGGAGCAGAGTGTGACATAATCAATCATTTTGTTTAAAATTATTTTATTTACATATTATTTTCTAACACTGTTGTGTATTTGACTTATGAAAATGTCAGCAGCTCCCAATACATTTAAAATATTCCTGTACGTGTTACGTAAGGTCAGTATTTTCAGCAGTCTTCATTTAAATATTGAGTATGGGGCCGGCTCATTAGCGGCCGTTTAAGCAGGTGAGCAGTAGAATAAAAAAAAACATGCTTTCAAAAATAAGCTGCGGATGAAGACATAACTGATAAACCTATTATTTTGTCATAAGTCAACAAGTATTTTATTTAAGTTTATCAGATGTGACAAAAATGCATGATATGGGCATTATACATCAGCCACCAGCCACCCTGCGCTTTAAACATTGGCATCAACATGTCTGAAAAATCCATAGTGTTCGATCACTACTATCCTCTTCTGGAGAGCTGCCTTCTTGCAGACTTTAGCTTTGATCCCAATCGTCTAATTATTGCTTTCAGAAGGGTTTGATTAGCTGAACGAGATGTTGGATTCGAGTTGGAGGTCAAACCTGCAGGAACGTAGATCTACAGGAGCAGGTTTGCTGTTAACTGAGTGGTGGAGTCTTGCTGTGGTAATACCACTGTATTCCACCAGGGGGTGGACATGCTCTACAGATGGGTTTATTGTTTTGGCTGGAGCTGTGATGTTAGTGCAGAGCTGCAGAATTATGAGTAAATATGTTTGTCTGTCTGTCTTCCATCAGCTGACTGTTCAGGCCATGTATGTCCACAGTGTACACTGTGCATATTAATTAACTCTCCGTGTGTGTGTGTGTGTGTGTTTGCAGTATGAGGATATTGCCTCATCACCAGAACACGGGCGGCTTTTTTGTGGCAGTTCTGGTGAAGAAAGCACCCATGCCATGGAACCGTCGCCAACCGAAGGTAATGTTAGACAACAGTGTGTGTGTGTGTGTGTGTGAGAGAGAGTGAGTGAGTGAGTGAGCGAGAGAGAGAGGGAGAGAAACACACTGCTTCAATAATCCTCCCCATCAGAGGTGATGAACACTGATTACAAATGAACATGTCCTTAGGCTTCAGAATTGTTTATTAAGATTCTGATTCATATGAGCAGTGATAATTATAAATAAATTAGGTATGCACAATATATTGGTGATAAAATATTGCTTTACTGATAAAAGGGAAAACTAAATTGTTAAAATTATTATTATTATTATTATTATTATTATTATTATTATTATTATTATTAATTAAGTAATTCATTTATTTATTATGTATTAATTTTTTTATTTTATTTTATAATTTTTTTGTATTACTTTTTTATTTATCATTAATTATTATTATTATTGTTATAATTATTATTTATGTATTTTTTTATTTTAGTTTTTTTTGTATTTACTTTTTATTATTTATTATTAATTATCATTAGTTATTATTATTATTATTATTATTATTATTAATAATAATAAAAATAATTAACAACAATAATAATAATAGTATATTATTGGTATGTATGTATAAAATTTTATATATATAATTAATGGTAATTTTTAGCTTGTACATTTTGGAATTTTTGTTTTTTTTTTAGACCCTACAGCATAGTCTTAATTATCCAGACCATGTGCCTCAAATTGCACTACTTTTTACTACACCCTGTTTACTAACACTACATACTGTGTAACACTGTGTAGTGTGTGTAATTTTGTAGGGTGATATCGTCTCAGAATGAACTTGTAACTTTGTTCACTAAACAAGTGATGCTGTGTGACGCCTCACTTCATAGCATCACATCTCAGTAGCCTCTCGTGCCCGTTTAAAAAAAAACAAAAAACTTTAGCTTCGAATTTAGCTTTAAAACACACCCCATTACATATGATTACATTCTTAGTTGCTTCTTGCAAAAAGCATAACGTGTAATATTACACAGAAATCCTGGTATTAAAGAACAAAAACACTTAAGTCACATTAGTAGTGTGTGGCTTTGTAGTGCAGTCAGTGTAATTAAAACACGGAGGGCTCTGTTGTATTGCTTCTCTTCCGTTAAATATGCCATCAATCTTTCATCAGTGATTGTTCTACACCATCTGCGTAATGGTGGTACACTACAGCCTTCATCACTTTCCAGTGTGTACATACGTTTCAGATGTTTGTATACTATGGAATTACATGATCCGAGACACTCGGATCACATTTATTAGAATTCCGATTCTGGGTGTTTTCACACCTGAATGTCCAGCCTATGCTCTGAACCAAGGCTTGTGTGTGTTAGCGTGTATATATTTAGTCGGGTTACTTTTTCACTGCATTTCTGCGAGCGCACCAAAGACTTTTGTATGGAGGCCACCCCGAGTGGCTCAGCAGGCTAAGACGCTGACACTATGACCAGAGGATCATGAGTCCAAGAGAGCAAAAATTGGCAGTGCTCTCTCTGGGCGGGTACATGGCGCTCTCTCTTCCTATCACTCACACATTGTAATGTCTGCTGGCTCAGGCGTCTACTGATTGGTCCATTCAGAGCTGGGAACCCTGAGCTTTCCTCCGAGCGTGTTGGCTCCCCAGTGATGGTGCATCAGTGGTAGTTCAAAAAGAGGCGATGACCGTAGCGGAGGAGACGTGCATGGCTTCACCCTCCTAGAGTCAGGGACAGTGCAAAGTGATGGGGAGTGCCCTCCAGTGGATGGGATGGTTTAATTGGCTAGTACCACATTGGGAAGGGGAGAAAATTAGCAAAAATTTACAAAAAAAAAGGCTTTTGTATGATACACCTGCGTCCTGTTATCACTTACGTGAGGTTCATCTCCCTACACTCGACACTGATTTGTATATGACATTGGTGTATGTTTCCCTTAAGGTGGCATTGCTCTGCCGCCCCTTCATATATTTTCTCTGTTTCAGCATCTTCGTTTTTTCAAACTAACTTCACATGTTGATCAGACCCAATTTTACTGAAACATTTGGTCTCCTCTTCGCTTCCTGTGCTGCCACGGCTCATTTTTGCTGCTTTTCTGGTTTCTTTTGTTGCTGAGTGGATGAGGAACTTAACTTCCTCTGTTTGGTCTGAACCTTCTAGAAAAGTGTTTTCACAGTGGACACGAACCGGGCCGTAGTTCAGCAGATCCGGACCAAACTGAAAAGTCTTAAAGTCCGGACCAAACAACATAAACAGCAACAAAAATTTACAACAAACATCAAAAATTTGAATAATTTATTAGAATTAATTAGAAATCATCACAACCTCCAGCTCACTGTAGTGTTCAGTATTTTCTTTTTTGGACTCATTTGGTGCACGAGTGGGTTTTATTGTTATTTTTGGCTTGGCCCTCTCTCTCTCCTCTCTCTGTGCTGGAGTTGTGAAGTGAAGCTTAAGCTTTATTTCTGTGCAGATGATTTGGATATTTTTCTCCGAGCCCTGAGGCTGTGCAGCGCTTAAGCCTGCTAAAGCACGCTCGATGCCCCAGCTCCTAAAAAAGGGATTTAGATCTGTTCAGCTGGAGAGTAAATAGTTCTGTCTTTAGGGCCTAGATGCAGACTGTATGTGCATGTACAGTAGTAAAGTCTTAGTACCCCGTGTTCAGTATTTAAACTTGATCTTGGCAATAAGTCTGGTTGTGTTTGTAAAAATTATGTATTAGAATAAATACAAATGCACCAATGCATCATAGATCAGATTTTGTTCCAGCATGTCCTAAAGATGATTGAAATTTGGAGCCCACTATTGGTAGGTCGTGACCATTGCTGTCTTGGCCTCGGCACTTTGGAGATGCTGTGACCCAGCAGTGAGAGAGTAAATGTTATTCTTAGTTGCATAAATATAATCTAAAGTAACAAGAATGTCTTCTGAAAAAGGAATTTGGTTCCAGATGTTCTCGATTATCCTCGTGTCGTCAGAGGGATTTGTTAAATTCATCAGCAGCACACTTCATTTAAAATAATGAAGTACTGATTAACCAAGCCAGGTATTGGATGATATAAATAATTCTGGACTTCCATGAGGAGAGGTTTGGAAACAAGCATATGGTTATATAAGTATACTGTTAGAATAGGAAGAATGAGTATTTTCTTGTTCTCTTTATTTTGGCCCACCATATAGCCAGGCACCAGCCCTGATAGCATAGCAACAGCCTAGTAACAATGTAGCAACCACTTAACAAAAAATATTTTCACCTTATTGACCACACAGCAACAGCCTAGCAACCATATAGCAACAGCCTAGCAACTATGTAGCAACCACTTAGCAAAAACATTTTAACCTTGTTGACCACATAGCAACAGCCTAGCAATCATGGAGCAACCACTTAGCAAAACATTTCACCTTATTGACCACACCGCAACAGCCTAGCAACCACATAGCAACAGCCTAGCAACTATGTAGCAACCACTTAGCAACAGCCTAGCAACCACTTAGCAACAGCCTAGCAACCACATAGCAACAGCCTAGCAACTATGTAGCAACCACTTAGCAAAAAGTTTCACCTTATTGACCACACAGCAACAGCCTAGCAACCACATAGCAACAGCCTAGCAACTATATAGCAACCACTTACCAAAAACAGTTGCACCTTATTGACCACATAGCAACAGCCTAACAACCACATAGCAACAGCCTAGCAACTATGTAGCAACCACTTAGCAAAAACATTTTAACCTTATTGACCACATAGCAACAGCCTAGCAACTATGTAGCAACCACTTAGCAAAAAGTTTCACCTTATGGACCACACAGCAACAGCCTAGCAACCACATAGCAACAGCTTAGCAACTATGTAGCAACCACTTAGCAAAAAGTTTCACCTTAATGACCGCACAGCAATAGCCTAGCAACTATATAGCAACCACTTACCAAAAACAGTTGGACCTTATTGACCAGCAGCCACTGTGCATTTCATTTTTACATTACATTTAGCGGACGCTTTTATCCAAAGCGACTTACAATAGTATAAAAGTACAAATGCAAAGAATACTAAAGTTAAATAATTAACATTTCGATATCGAATGTTGAATGCATATCAGTACTCATGGGGAGTAGTTGGGATCACTAGAGCAGGTGCTCTTTGAAGAGCTCGGATTTTAGGAGTTTCTTGAAACCAGTGAAACTCCTAAAATCCAAGCTCTACGAAGAGCACCTGCTTTAGTGATCCCAACTACTCCTGTATTCATGTTATTTATATTTATTCAATTAGTGTTTTATGAGTAAATATACACCCACTGCACAGATAAATAGCTTTTAAACTCAAATTCTTGTCAGTTCCTCAATTCAGACATCCACTTGGTTGATGATCAGTTTCTTCTTTTATATTGTGCAGAAACAGTGGAAGCAACTTGCTTTCCTGTACTGTATTGCAATGTAACCATGAGTGCATGAATCTCACAAAGCTTATAGAGCATTATTGAGATTTGTATTACATTTTAATCAAACCTGGCTACAACACCTCTAATGTTTTAAAGGAGTAGGGCTGTACAGAATTTAATGGAGTGCTTTAAATAAAATGTTATACCTTCTTATATAAGCTGAGTCTTTGTCTCCCTCTCACTTTTTCTCCCTCACCCTTCCCTTTCTGATTAATGATCTCCTGTCATACTCACCTTTTTTAGCTTGGGTTTCTGCAGCCTAATTAGAAACCTTAAAATAGCTCATCAGTGTTTGTTTCTCTCACCTTTTCATCTTCCCATCCTTGCTCTAGCTCCGGAGCAAGGAGGCCACCTCCAATGAGGGAGTGCAGGCTGAGGAGCCTCCTGCAGAGGAGGGGGGTGGGGGGACCCCCGCAGAGGGACACCCCTGTAACTCTGATGCTCCAGAAAATCCTGCAGAGGCTAAGAAAGATGGAGTGTGTGGGTGAGTGGCAGCAGCATTTTGTCCCATTTATCATTCATCCATCCGGTTTTCGTTGGTCTGCCCACGTGACTCGGTTCTACTTTCTCGACAACAAAGCATCCACCCACACGTACGTTGTTCATTCTGGCTTTGTTTCTTGTTGATAACACTCAAACTAAAACACGTCACACTAAAGCGAAGGCTCACAGTACTATCACCTGAAAATGGGTGCAAAAACAAATAGCGGCCGAGAACAGGTGTACCAAAGAACGTCTGCAGGCTGTACACATCAGCACTCTCTAAAACAGAGCGTAAACCTGTAAGAGTGATGTTAAATGTACATTTATCCATTTCATTAGTCTTTTGTGTTTATTTCTCATTATGTTCTGTATGTAAAACTCTAGTTATTGCTTTTGTTCATATTTTGGAGTGTCTGGAACAGATTAATTGGATTTACATTATTATGACAAATATTGCTTCAGTTATTGTTGGATTTGGATATCAGACACTGAGGTTCCACTGTGGGGGTAATTTAGTGAATGTCATTTTTATTAGTGTTAATATTTTAAAAGGCTTAAATGTCAAATAATTGTAATATATCTCTGTCTCTCTTTCTCTGTCTCTCTTTCTCTCTGTCTGTCTCTCTCTGTCTCTCTTTTTCTGTCTCTCTCTCTCTCTGTCTGTCTCTCTCTGTCTGTCTCTCTCTGTATTTGTCTGTCTATTTGTCTGTCTGTCTCTGTCTCTGTCTGTCTCTGTGTCTGTCTCTCTCTCTCTCTCTCTCTCTCTCTCTCTCTCTCTCTCTCTCTCTCTCTCTCTCTCTCTCTCTCTCTCTCTATGACGTGACACCCTCTTTTCCAGCCCACCGCCTTCAAAGAAGATGAAGCTTTTCGGCTTCAAAGAGGATCCCTTTGTGTTCCTGACGGAGGATGACCCCGTCTTCCCCCCCATCCAGTGAGTGCTCCTGCATTTACAAAGCCTGTGTTGTCTGCACATTCATCTGCTGTGCTGGCAAACATTTACGACAACTCTCTCTCTTTGTGTCTCTCTCTCTCTCTCTTTGTGTCTCT
>BRDA01011466.1:41140-68640 GCA_036984385.1 Crenuchus spilurus | reverse complement strand
AGTGATGAGCAAATGGTGGGTCCAGTCTCATGAGTTTCAATTTCTTCCTAATGTTCTGATGGATGATTAAAGATTAGGATTATTAAAAGCTTAATATTTTGTACTTTTGGGTTTGGCCAATTTGTCCCCCAGAAGTATAAACCGGGTAATTTTTTATCTGTTTTGTAAATTCTTACTGATAAATAGAACCAGTAGTAGAATGTAAATTATGCATTACGCGGCATGTAAATGGGTGGCTAATCATTTCCTTTTAGCTGAGATTACATTTTTAATTTTATTTCATGATTTTTTAATCGAGAAACCTAATCTAATCAAGTCATTGTGACAGCACTAATTTGAACATACTTCCACATGAGAAATGAAAGAAAACGAGTAGCATTTGAGACCATTTCCTCAGGATGCCCCAATTAATCCTGTAACACTACAAATGGTCATGAGCAAAAGAGAAATTAAAATACACTGCCACAGTAAAAGCTTAAGACTTGCCATTTGATTTTAGGTGAATTTAGAATGTGCGACCAAGCCTTCTTCCCACAGAGGCGATGAGACTGAACTGAAAAAGATGCCCCCAAGGCGACACTGTGACAGGTGAGCCATTTATCACAAAGCAGACGCTTATTATATACGCTGACAGGCACCTGCCACCACCATAAAACTCAGCTAATACAGCAGACAATGAGAAGAAAATGTAAAAGACATGCATTCATTTATTTCCATATCATCAAGTATATTAAGTATAATGTGTATGTATGTATGTATGTATCAAATATAACACTATACAGTAACATGCAAAAATCTGTGCACCCCTGTTTAAATAAAAAAATAGACCAAGATGAATAATTTCTGAACTTTCTCCATCTTTAATGTGACCTATAATCTGTTCAATCTACACTAGACTGAAATCATATAGATTTATAAAAAAATAGAATAAAATAATGTGGTTGCATAAATATGGACACCCTCTTGTAACCAGGGGTGTGTATGTGTTCAGCATTAACTATTCACATTCAGACTCAGGTTAAATAGAAGTTAATGCAGAACTGTCATCATTTAAAGTCATTTTAATTAACCCCAAATAAACTTCAGCTGTTCTAGTAGGATTTTGCTGATATTTAATCAGTTGCAAGTTTCAGCAGAAGCCACAAAGAGCTTATAAAGCATCAAAGGGATCTCATTGTTTAAAGACATCAGTCAGAATAAGAGGACAAAACATTCCCAAAGTATGAGATATGCCATGAAACACAGTGAAGATGGTCATCAAGAAGTGGATCAAATCTGCACAACATTGACATGACCAAGAACTGGACTTTCCTCCAAAACTGATGAAAAGACAAAGGAAAATGGTCAAGGAGGCTTCCAAAAGACAGCATTGTTGCTTCCTACAGCAACATTAAAGGAGTTGCAGGTATTTCTGGTAAGTATGGATGGTGTAGAACATGTGACAACAATCTCATATATTCTTCATATATCAGGGCTGTGGGGAAGGGTAGCAAGATGGAAGATTTTCTTACAAAGAAAAACATCCAAGCTAAGCTATGTTTTACTAACATCATGTGGGGGAAACATGTTCTGGTCTGAAAGTTTTTGGCCTTACATACATTCCAAAATGCATCTTTGGTGCAAAGTCAACACTGTGCATCACCAAAAGAACACCACACCCAGAGTGAAGCATGGTGGAGGCAGCATTCCGCTTTGCGGCTGTTTTCCTGCAGCTGGAACTGCGGCTTTAGTTAAGGTGGAGGGAATTATGAACCGATCCAAATATCAGTCAATTTTGGCACAAACCCTTCAGGCCTCTACTAAGAAGCTAAAGATGAAGAGGAATTTCACCTTTCAGAACAACAAGGATCCAAAGAATACTTCCACATCACAAAAAGATGGCTTCACCAGAAGAAGACCAAAGTTCTGGACTTGCTCAGGCAGAGTCCAGAGCTGATTCCAGTTGAAAATCTGTGGGATGACCTGAAGAAGACTGTACACAGGACTGACAGACGTGGAGTGCTTTTGCAAGGAAGAGTGGGCAAAAATCGCCAAGTCAAAATGTGCCATGCTAATAGACTCCTACCCAAAAAGTCTGAATGATGTCATAAATTCAAAGAGCATTTCGAGTTTATTTTTCAATGGAATTGTAGAGATTATAGTTCAGTTTAAGTGAAAAAAAGGTTCAGAGATGATTAATCTTAGTCTGATTTTTAAAAATCAGTATTGATTGTGTATCAATTCTCCATCATAGTTGATTTATGTTTTTTTATAATTTTTTCTTTTTTTTCTGATCATAGTGTCAGCTCCTTAGGATATGGCTGATTTTATTTAATGTTTTGATGTAAAGATTGGTGGCAGTGATTCAATTTATGTTGTGTTTAAACCCCCCAACTGCTAGATGGCAGTGTAACAATCTATTTTTGGCCATTGGTCTCTTTCACTCCAATAAGTAGTGTAAGGAAGCGTTTTTCCTAAAAGTAGATAAAAAAAATCACCAAGCTTACAGTATCACAATATATTGAACTGTAGTGACTGTATCATGACACATGTCTCCAGATTCTTGCCCTGACACAGTGCTAATATAGTGAGCAGAGGTGTCAAGTAACGAAGTACAAATACTTTGTTACTATACTAAAGTAGAAATTTTGGTTATTTATACTTTACTGCAGTAATTATTTTCAGATTACTTTTTACTTCTACTTACTTACATTTTCAAGTAATTATCGTTACTTTCTACTCCTTACATTTTAAAAACAGCCTCGTTATTTCTACTTATTTCAGTTTGGATTGTCATCATTCAAAAAACATCCTATTCAGATAAACTGCGCCATCCAGAAAGAGTGAATTTGATTGTGGTTGGATGATAAATATAAACATATGCCACTGGTACCTGCACGTCACCTGTCTTGTCATTCTCCAGTAAGCTCAGTCAGTACCGCAACGCAGCGCTTTAAGGCAGCACTTGAAGTTTCTAACTCGTGCCTGTGGATCCAAAATCCTCCAAAACCAACAGAAAGATGAAGTGTAGTCCTCAAACAAGTTTATTCTGTCTTGTTTTTCCACACAGGTCCATTTGTATTGTTTTATCAGGACAACAAACAAAGGAATAAATAAAAAATATTGCTTAGCATAACAGGCTACGCTAAGAAACCTGTGCTACCTTAAACTACTGCCCTGATCTCCTCAGGGAAAAGTAATGGAGTACAGAGTAAGTTTGCAATCGGGGAAAGCAATCGATTACCAGAAAAATAATGGATTTACTCTAAATACTAAAACAATGCTCCTAAATAACCTAGAAGACCATAAAACACAAAATAGCCATATAATTGCTATTAAATATACATTTAGTGCAAGATGGTTCTTACATTACTAAAATGTTTTCATTTTCAGGGGGCATATTTGCAGCTGAAACAGGTAGCCAGTACATCCCAAAAAATTCAACATTATCATTTTAATATAACATTATGGTCATTACAGCTTTTAGAAAAAAAATATTTTGGGGGTGGCGGGTGGGTTAGTGCACTATATGCCCCTGTGGCACAGCCTAAGTTTTGGCATTTGTTTTGCTTACATTACTTTTACACTTTAAGTCGTTTTGAAACCAGAACTTTTGTACTTTTACTTGAGTAAAAAGCTTAAGTTGATACTTCAACTTCTATAAAAGTCTTTTTAAACTCTTGTGTCTATACTTCTACCTGAGTAATGAATGTGAATGCTTTTGACACCTTTGATAGTGAGCATAAACTGTAATTCTCTACCAGAGTAAAGAGAATGTTGCAGGAAATGATGAGATCACCTCTGTAATTGCTTTCTCATTATGATTATATAGATGTACATTTTTGTCACAGCAGACAAAACACACCTCTGAGCTGCTGTCACTGACCACTCTAGATTTTCTGCTGTTTAATTATTTTATATTAAATGTTATCTGCATAGTAACTATGTCAGACTTATGTATGTATGTATGGATGTAAGGGTTAAAGTAAAGTGATGCAATCAATTTGTATATTTAAATAATTGGATTGATTTAACAGCTAGACAAACCTATCCAGGTGTATTTTCAGATGCCTTATAAAGTTTGCTGTAGTTGATCCAATTTTTCTCCTACATTCTTTGCACGTTGCCATCCTTCTGTTATATCCCAGGATTTTGAACTCCCTGTAGCCAAAGGCTACTACATATGGTGCTCCTACTGAAGCCATGCTATCTCTGCTTTGTTTGCACTTGACGCCACTTGCTGATGACTGGCTCTAGCTGGATGTTGTGACGGGTCTCAAGATAAAGGGGACTGTGTCCTAAATCATCAAAAGGAATTCAGTCAAAATGGGGTTGCAGTTCCTTATACTGTATGCACTGGGGATTCAAGGATCCCTTTAAAACCTCCAAGTAACAAATATGAGCAGAAAAACAGGATGTAAATTCAGTGTGGGCCCTTAACGTGAATCGATTTAGAGAAATTAATTTGTGCAGTATTCATTAGAAGAATATCACTGAATCATTTCATGGAAGCTGTAACCAATGACTTGTAATCCTTAAAAAATGACAGTACTCAGTGCATCCATGCACATGGACTCTGCCTTCAAGCTTTTCCAAGTAGGTCATGGCAAATCAGTGATGCTGAAAATACTCACAAAAGGTGTGACCCAGCTTCCTGCAGGTTTGAATGAAGGCTTCAAACAATAGTCCAATTGAAGAAGAAAAAAATAAAAAGACACTTTTACAAATGCATCAGGCAGTCTCAAAGCTGCCAGCCTTAGTCTGTGTAGAATAAGTCTGTAGGAAACACAACATAGTGACATTTGGGAGCGTTTTTAGAAATGTACGTTGGAAGCTGTGATGTAGCTCAAACACAAAGCAGGAGAGTTTTCTGTACGTTCTCTCACTGCGCCATGCTGTGTGAGTGTTTTTCCCATAGCGCCAAGGCTAAAGTGGCCAAGTGGCTTTGCTGCGAGCTACAATAGCACTCAGTCTAGCAGCAGCGGCAGCGTGTGAATCCCAGCGTTGCTGCCCTGGCCTCGCCTCTATATGAGGAGTGTACATTGCGGTGTGATGTCCGGAGACTTGGCTTCATGCACAGTTAATGTCTCTGCTGTCCGGATGATTAACGCAGGCCGTTTCACGCTCCCGAACGGCCCCCAAAAATGTCCTCCCCTTTCGCCTCGCCTGCCACACTCTTGGGCCACAGTAAAAATAGCTCACCGCTAACCTATGTACTTGCTTTTGTTCCACTGTGGCATGAGCATAGTGATGCAGTCTGTCTTTTGCTAGATTTGGAATGATTTTTACACAACAAACTGATCTGTATGACATATTCAAGATGCAGTATACTTTGTCAGCATCATTTACATCATGCAGCATCATTACAGCATCATTAGCATTCTGTCAGCATTTAACTTCAAACCTTGTGTCCTCTCAACGCACTCTGGCTTTTATTTTAGTCAGTATTCAGAAAATACAAATACATTATTTTTTGACAATCTCCTGCTGTTCAATACACAACAAGCTTTCATATTCCCTCATTAAAATGTTTTTGGCTGAGCTGTGAGCCACAAATGCACCACCATCTTCACCTCTTCAACAGACCTGAATCTCCATCCTCTTATGGCTTCTTTTCAGGGGGCCAAGATCAGGACTATAGGGAGCTTTAACACCAAAATGTAGTTTTTAGAGAGTAGTTTTTTTTTTTCTCAAATGTAGTTTTTTCAACAGTATGGACAGTGGTGTGCAGATGGACATTGTCATGAAACCCTTTGGAAGCAGTCCTCTGTGTTTTGTTTGAATTTTACAAGACATAACTACAGTAGAACCCTTTTGAACCCAATTTTCAAAAATGTTGTGCATGGAACCATCTACAACACATTCCTCATCAATCTGAAGAACCCTTTCAATATGGAAAGAACCCTGAGATATAGTAAATATGAAGGCCAAATCTAACTTTGTTAATTTAGAACTGGAGTTGTAAAGGTAACAAACGCTACACCTCAATAGTTACCTAAATAAATCCATTCATTTTCATCAACATATGTCCACAAAATGCATCTCAGCCCACTTACACCACATCCTGGTCTTAATTTTAATCTACTTCCATGCTTAATGGGACTTTGTGTAAATATTATTTTTGATTGGACACAGCACACATACAATACCAGCCAAATGTTTTTATTTTTTCCTACATTGTAAATGAAAACTGAAGTCATCCAGACTATGAATGAACACATAAGGAATCATGTAGTAAACTTAAAAGTGTTAAACAAACTAAAATATGTTTTAGATTTTAGATTATTCAAAGTAGGCACACAACTGATGTCTCAAACACATTAAGAGGCAAGAAATGCAAGTCATGAACTCTTCACAAGACACAGCTGTTAACTGAAAGCCATTCCAGGTGACTACCTCATAAAGCTGACTGAGAAAATGCCAAGAAAGCTGGCATCTAAGCAAGAGGTGCCTACTTTGAAGAATGTAAAATATAAAACATATTCTGGTTTGTTTACTAAATAATTATATATGTATTTATTCATAGTTTGGATGACTTTAGTATTAATCTACACTGCAGAACAGTTTTAAATAATGAAAAAACACTGAATGTCCAGAACGTGTGTCCAAACTTTTGACTGATACTGTATGTAGCTAGTTTATAGCTAATGTAAAGCAGAGCTGAGGGGAGCCTGTCCACTCCTTATTCTCCCCATTATACAAACAATAAAAAATAAAATAATAATAAAAATTACAAATTGCGAAAGAGAATGGGGGTGAATCAAGCGGAACAGCGAAAACCTGTACATTTTTAAACCCCTTTTCCAACTTTTTTATGTGTTGCTTTTTATTGATTTTAGAAACAATACAAATCTATAACAAATAAACTATATTTAACAGTAGGGATGTGTTTTTATAAAGCAACCCAGTTCCATGAAGTAAAACAGCCATACAAAGCCCTAAAACTGGAGATTAAAGGCATGTGAGATATGACAACACTGATTGTTTTATGCTTTTCAGTTTTGAGTTCATTAATCTTTATTAAGAGGATTAACAATAAATGTACATTTTTGCATTAAAGCACCAAAGAAGTCCATTCAATTTGAACTCCTTCAGGAGCTTCGTCTAGTGTCTGACCTATCTGGAAGTGGTAGTTCTCCTCACTAGATTTTCTCTGCTGTATATTTAGTAATGCATTAATAGAAATGTCCACAATGCTAAGTGACAACTACAAAAAGCTCTACATATGGAGAGTTACTGTGTGCTGTGTGTTATTTTGAATTGTGTAGCCGACAATGTCGGTCTTGCATGGCAACAGCTCATTTCTTAGCACTGACAAGACATTTTAGTAAGGCTAGGCCAGGGCCTGCATGTGTGATAAAACTGGTTTTGAGGGCTATTAATTTCAATGATAAAGTGTGGAAACTGCAAGGCCTAGCAGCATGCCCGTGACAGTGGGGGAGTGTTGTGCTTGAATGGGAGACAGCTCTGTCCTTCACACTGTCTGATCTGCTTGGGAACAGCGTTCACGTCCAATGCTAATTTGAAAGACACAAGTGAAACTCTTGGCTTGATTTCAGGAAGTGAGATTTGGTCTGGCCCAACGACCTTCCTTGCAAGAACATGGAAAACTTCTTTACTCAATATGTCAGAAGCACCTTAACGAAGGAAGACACTAAGATGCTGAAACAATTGAAATACTCTCAAAGCATGTGATAAATACATACAATTACAAAAATGTGATTTTATTCCATCATTTTCTATCTAGAGCATCATCTTCACTGCCTGTCATTCTGTTACCCTATATGATATATTCTGGCAAATTTGTGTGCTGAGAAGATAAACAACCCCAGCTTATATTTAGAGACCAAACGATAATTGCATTTAGTGAAGTTAAGTTTGAAGCAAATTAGCCCTCTAGAAAAAGAGTTGAAACAAAAGTTCTAAAATGGGGTTAATTGAATTTTAAGCCTCATCATAGAAGATTACCAAGCGCATGAAACACCACTTTAATTATGTTATTAGCACGTGGATTAAGGCATGAAGTATTTTTAACAAGTAATTATGGCCTGGCTGTCTGTACATTGTAACAGACATTCGGACACATCGGTTCCTTCTACAGTTTAGTCATTCCAAACATAATCCAAGCTAGGATGTTATAAACAAAATGGCAGCACTGCCTGTTATCTGAGACTGAAAATACTACCAAGAAAACACAGGAACTGTATAGCCACTATGGTGGATCACTAAAGTGAGAGATATGAACACGGTCCACTTCAAACATGAATATTTGATAGAGTTGTGCATGTTACTTTACTCCTGCATGTTTGTAAGTAAATTATTTGTATGAGCACAGAATAGCAAATATGGATATTCCATCCAACAGGCTCCACGGCATGCTGGAGAGTCTGCCCATTGCCTTCTATTGTATGTGTGTTTGAGTGAGGTTGTCAGTTCTTTTTCAGTTCTGAGAACAGAGAGACATGTCAGAGGTACTGACCGTGTTAATTCACATCATACCCTGGAGGCCAGAAATACTCTTTTCTGATTGGCTGGAAAGTGTATCAATCCTGAATAATGGGACACCTGTGAAAACTTTAAATGGTAATCATAATCAAGCAGACCAGGCTAGCCCCAGCTAATGGAGAACATTATAAGAACGTTCATCAGTGTTTTTAAAACATTCCAGGAAAGTTTCAAAAATAATGTCCCCAGAACATTCTGAAAAACATGTGACATATAGCTTGCGATGCTAAGATTTTGGAAGTTTTGGAAGGTTTTTCACAGACTGTTAGACAAGCACTAACATGGTAACGATGGAGGTAACAGCAAGATGTTTATACTGGTTCTGAATATCATAGCTCATTTGAACGGGAAAGAGGGACCAGTCTACAGTTCATTTAAGCTCAGGTTTGCTTCATATAATTTATCTCGTCTAAATAAACTGTTTATTTATTGTTTCTGGTAACACTTGAAAGCTATGTTTCAAAATGTTTTTGTATATGCATGTAGCCAGTATTTAATATACGTAGGTGAGGTCTTCATGTTGTTACAGCCATGTTAGTGAAACGTTAAGAAAATGTTAAATATAAACATTCTAGAAACATCTTTTAAAATAATCAATACCTACTTATTTTAAGTACATTTACATTTGAGGCATTTAGCAGATGCTGTTATCCAGAGTGACTTATAATTAGGGGTTAGGTGCCTAGCTCAAGGGCACTTCAGTCTTGACCTGTCCAGGGATTGAACTGGCGACCTTACGGTCACAATACCAGATCCCTAACCACCAGGCCATGGCTGCCCCATATGTATGTGCTAAACATGCACAATAACATATAATATCTACAAAATATTAGATACCTGGTTCATTCTCTCTCTCTTCTGAGGTGACAGAACTATCAAACAGTCAGAGAAACAGCAGCCAATAACTGACAGCTGACACACATAGCAACAGAAATTTAGCCAATCATCCTCTTCGAATCTGTTGCCTACTTATCACCACAGCAGTGGTTTTATGAGCATCTGACATTATTGACATGTAATGCATGACTCTAGAAATGCATAATATTTAGCCTTAATGGTGTTTATGCTCATTTTATTGCATGTTTCTGAACCAGACTGATAGTCATAGCTGATATTCAGATATACATACTGTACTTTTTATCTTAAAAAACCTTTAATGTAAAAATATGCATTTAATTGAAATTTACTGTACAAAATATTGTATTATTGTCTTATCTGTGAAAGGACACAATCACACCAAAAATGTACTCATGTTCAACATCTCATGAAACTGTAAATACAGTCATTCTCTGTTATGTAGCAAGCTGTAAATAATCAGAGTATTTTTAGTCTTGACATTTGGTTTATTTGGTTCAATAGAATATGTCTGCACATTATGGTGGAAACGTTCAGTGAACTGCTGTCCAAAAGTGATGAAGTCATTTGGGTTGTCAGTGCCTGCCATGCGAATGTCCAATATTACTTACTAATGAGTATTGATGACAGTTGATAATTACCAAATTACTGATGATATAGCAAATGCTTTCGCATCATTACATTTGCATGTTTTATTCAATGTGAGTGTGACAAGCTTGCACATAATTATTCCATTAAAAAGCTACATTGCAAGAGCCCATAAACCACCAAGCAGTGATGTCAGTTCAAGTTAATATTTACCCCACCCCCATAGTTTTCCCTCTCCCCTTTCTGTCAATCCTTCACCTCCTTCCTCTCTCTTTCTTAATCTTAATATATTTCCCTTTCCATCACTCTCCTTTTTCTCCCTCTCAGGTAATGCACTGACAAAAAAGAACATCCCATCCACTTCTCTCCGTCCTAACCGACTGTGTCAGCTGGCTGTCCCCACGGTCACCTCAGTCACCACGGCCACCTGACTTTCTGCTGACGTTCCCCGGGGCGCAGTGAGACTTGCCAGCCGCAGCATTCTGAAAGGCCTGCACTGGCCTGAGGGCATGAAGCGCACTTCTCCTAGCAAAGCTCACCAAATCCTCCTTACAATAACGCCTGGCTGCCTCACCATCTCAATCCCTCCATACTCACAGCTGACACTTTATTTGATCCTCACTTTTTTGATGATGCACTCCAAACATTTTTTTTGCTTTTGCTGGTTCTAATTAATAAACGTATCTTTGGTGCACTTGAGGTAATTAGCGTTGTGTTTTGCTGGAGGACCAGATGGTGAATTAGAATGGAAGTGAGTTGCTCAATCAGCTGCCGTTTGTCTGGTGTCATTAATTATCAAGCGAAGTATACGTTCTGGTCCCAAAAGTTGATACTTTGGGAAAAGAATAACATTGTGCCTTCTGTTGCTCATTACTTCTTAAAGCTTAAAATGGCAGTGCACAGGTAGGGACAGGGAGAGCTACTGTTGTGGCTCAAGCACTAACAGCTGTGAGAAGCTGTGCTAGAAAGGACAAATGCATTTTGATTGCTTGTTACAAGCCAAATGGTTTGCTTTCACACCTAGTTAGTTCAGGTGGTAAGGTGAGGTTAGTCAGCAGTTTCACACATCATATGTTTTGTAATAGTGCAGTTCATTCAGAAGTGATGGTGACTTCTCTGTGCTCTCTTCACCTCAGAGTGTATGGGATGAAATTTTTGCCACTTTCGTATTAGCTGCAATTTTTGTTTCCAAGACCCACATCTATGTCTACAGTGCATATTCTAAAAATGTATCTCCATTGATATTGTAGTTTGACATTCCATCATACAACAGCACTACATTAATTGATGCCTTTGAGCTTTGGTGATGGTGAGGACTTTTGAGATTATTTTGGACAGAAAAAGTGGATAATGAGTCATATCAAGTCTCAAACCCTCTTATTTTGGACACATTATGAGAAAAAAAGCAGTTCACTTGACAGTTATGCTTGGAGAAGTTGAAGGTAAAAGAAAAAGAAGGAAGACAGCAACAAGATGGATGGATACAATCAGAGGAATAATGAATGAGCCATTAAGAAGTTTGATGGCCAAAAGAGAAGACAGGACGTTCTGCAGAAACATTGTCCATATGGTTGCCAGGAGTCCGAATTTGCTTGACGGCACATTATAATAGCACTGACTTTATTTAGCTGTATGGGCGGAAAGGAAATTTTTATAAAAATGGGTTGAGAATGTTTTTAAAGTCATCGGAGCAAACTATTTAATATGGAGATCACGGCAACATCCTGCAATTAAAAGGCAAAATATATGGGAAATGAAGTTGGCAATCAGTTGCTTCACCCTTGCTCTTCTACCTTCCCCACCCCCAACCCAATACTTCAACCTAGAACAGGCTTTCAGGTTAACAAACCTGACAATCTGTAAAGAAGAATTTACCTTCAGTCTTCAGTGCCATTCCATGAAAACTGTGACCTCCTTTGTTGGACTTCAATCTTGTCTGAAATCTACATTTTTAAACAATTATATCAGGAAGCTGAATGATGTGGCCAAATAGTGACTGACCATGAAACGTAACACCACTGGACCTACACTAGTCCTTCTGGCAACAGAACAGCTAGTTTTAGCAGATGTTCCTGGATATCCCAAGTTCTTGTTCAAATTAATATAAACAATACATCCAAAACAGTTCCTTGTCAGAGCACAACAAACAGAATAAACCCATTTTTTTAAATAACAATGCCTAAATAGAAATTATGATCATCATTGTATCTACACTCATTGTCTATTTTATCAGCTTCATTAACCATATATTTGCATTTTGTTGTTCTACAATTACAGACTGTAGTCCATCTGTTTCTCTGTATACTTTGTTAGCCTCCTTTAACCCTGTTCTTCAATGGTCAGGACCCTCACAGGTGGTGGATCTCAGCATTGCAGTGACTTTGTTGTGGTGGTGTTGTGTTAGGATGTATTTGGCTGCTATGGGTAAACCAGACACAGCTGCTGGACACACTGTTAACCGACTGTCCACTATATTAAACACATGTACCTTGTTGGTCCACCTAAAGTCAGAGATGGTAGCTAATATTTTGCTGCACAGTTTATTGGTCATCCTCTTGTCCTTCATTGGTGCTCACAGGATGCTGCCCTCAGGACACTGTTGGTTGGTGCACTATTTTCGTGCCAGTAGTGACACTGATGTGTTTAAAAACATTAGAAGCCCTGCTGTCTGATCTACTCTTACCAGCACAACACACACTAACACACCACCACCACATCACTGTCACTGAAGTTGAGAATGATTCACCAGCCAAATACCTGCTCTGTGGGGGTCCTGATCATTGAAGAAGAGGGTGAAATGAGGCTAATAAAGTATACCAACCTTAGTCATAAAGGACACAAAGTGCACTCGTTTATTAGCTTAGCTTCTAATAGATTTAGCTATTAGCTCAATCTATTAGCTAAAGGACAGATGTGATATCTAAGGAGGACTGTGTTGGAACACTTCACAGGACTTTTCCATGCTAAAGAGAGGCAGGTTTGAAGGATTTGTGAAGTGGAACCCAACACTGAAGATAAAAAAAACCCGTCACTCTCCACTGCCAGAGCTGCTAGGAGATTCAATTGCAGTTTGTTCTCCGTCTTCTACCGAGAGAGAAATTTGAGCTTTGATCATTTTTGGATGTTTTGTTCATGATGAGTCTCCAATATCCAGGATATAAAATAATATTTACTAAAGTCTAGTCAAGTTAACAACTCTACAATTATCTACCATTTGGGAGTTGCTAAATGATCCACGACTGCTTATTTTAGCATCTGCCTCATTACAGCAGTCTATTGAGTATTGGTAATGTTTATTACCAAATCAGTCCATTTCTTGAACAGTTTGTCTTAACATTCCAAAATGTCCAAAAGGCAGGAAGACCTCAAACAGAGACCCTGTATTTACGTGCAGACTATTGAAGTGAGAACACTTACAAATGACTTAATATAGTCATTAAGATCCATGTACAACTATCTACATTTGTTTTATGTATTAATCTAATATTAATTTTGCATTAACAAATATTAAAGCATCAGTGCTGCATGATGTAGACCAACACAATCACACACCAACCAGTTTCCAGTCATCCAGCAGCTCAGATACAGGGTGGACCATCAGATGCTCATATGGCTTTATCAGGTAGGAAGACTGCATGGAAGTGGAGTCCTCCAGTTACCTGTTCCATTGTGTGCAAAAGGGCACACTGAGGGAGACCTCCTACCTGCGCATGGTTGCCGAGCCAAAATGAAAGAAACAGCTCTTTTCTCTGGGGCTAAACTGCAGCATTAATGAAAAAAAAATACAATCGGATCCCTCTTCTTTAAAATTTAATGCCTACTCCTGCCATATTTCTCAAAGCAGAGAAAAGGTTATTCACCCTCACTGTGAGATTCGCGTACAGGTTGAATAATAATAGCAAGGTATTACATTTCAGCTGGACAGATACACTATCAGATGTAGCAAGCTATTTCTAAAGACGTTTCGCTCTCTTTAAAGACTGTGGATGCTGCGCTTGTTTTAATTCATATGCAAAACCTGTCAGAACAATTTATGTATGTTAGGAAACAAGACTGCGGGATTATCATCATTCATTTCCCAGGTTCGCGCAGAGTTGGCGAAAACATAAACATCAGCCAAAAATAACTGACTCTGCAAGTGAGTCATCCATAACAATGCACCGTTTTTCAGCACTTATACAGATGATATGGGAAATTTAACACTGTTGCTGAATTTCAGTAAGAAATTAGCCTACAGACTGACGTTTCATTAGGAACAAACTGCTGCTGTGATGCCATTACAAGGCAATTTGCAAAGAATCCAAATTCTTTTATTTACATGTGAGCTGATTCCACATTGCATCCATCAAACACATTCTCTCAAAGAAAAAGGAGGAAAGGAACAAACGAGAGGAGCAAGTTATGGGGTATCCAGTGCGTTTCTTTGAAACACATTTCCCTTTATTGGCATGGTGAGGCTGATGAGAATTGCACATAAAAAATCAAATTCACAAGAAAGATCGTACAATAGGTAGAACCACAAAGGCATTGGTAAGGACTCAGCAGAAGGCAACATGGATAGGAGACAAAAAAAAAAAGGTAACAACAACCCCCCCACCCCATATAATCACTATAGCCACTCGCATACACTCTCGCTCATACATACACACACACAAACACGCATCTTGTCCTTCCAAAAAAACATCCACATACAAACGTCTACAGTAGTGGCAAATCCTTCAGTAGTTCACATTAGTAAAAACTCTGCCACACAAGTTGAAAAAAAGACCCCGCTGGGGGATTGTAATATATTGCTAGTCTAGCAATTTACAAAGCATTTTTTTTATATCACAATGATTAAAGCCACATATCAAATGGGACGTGACACCATTACCCAAGCTCGGTGCAGAAAGAAAACACTACAGAAAGAACAAAGAAGGAAGAGCTTTTTCCTCACCCTTCAAATATTGCCTCTGTTTTGGAGATGCAGTCTCATCAACACAATCATGATTCATGAAAGGTGTTGTGTGATCTGTTGAGAGTAATACAAATGCTCTCGGGCTCCTTTGAAAAGAGACCGCCTTGCTTTTTCCTCTCACCATAAATTGGACAATAATTGTACTAGAAACTGCAAGGTTACCTTAAGTGTCACTGGGAGAAGGTAGTGCGATATCTGTGCAGCCTTGCAGTTCCTCAGACATTATGTAAGGTTAAAATCAAAGTTAAAGAAATGGAACGTCATCTGCCAATACCAGAGCAGACACGTTGGATGATAAATAGAGTGTACATTTTACCCGTAGGTCAATGGTAATGGTGATCTTGTTCTCTCTTTAGTTTTTTCTTTCTTCAACAGGACACACATATCCAAACTCTAACGTACAGTGCACACAGGAGCAATTGTGATGACGTACTAAGACACCGGAATGAGTCCCCCACATTAGGCCGGAGTCTGGGTACCAGGTCAGGTCCAACCATACAACAACATGAGCTAAAATACAACTTTGAAAAATAATTTATTGCTTTTTATTTTTAGCTTTTTTATACATATTTTCATTTCATTATTACTATTCATAATTTTCATAATTATTGTGAATAATGTGAAGATTAGTATTTCATATAGTTTTACATCAAATACAAGATTTTTTTTTATTTTAAAAAAGTCAGGAAAGGAAACTGTAAACTTTAGTTTGGCATTCACATAACCAAGCGTGTGAGGAGCAACGAGACAGATTGTGGTATGATAAAAACAAAAAACCCTGCAAAATGAGTTTATTGCTTTATGTGTTGTAGAAAAGAAAACAGTGGATGAGGATCTGATATGGCTGCAAACCACTGGAAGAAGAAATCAGTTCTGTAGAAGAGCAAAAGTTCATTATGTGCCTGGTGGTAATCATATCAAGTGTTTTTTGTTTGTTTCTGAAAGGCATAGAAATGAAATATTTCCGCCGAACGTGTAGTTCTGCGTCTTTTTCTGCAAACGTTAAATAACAAATCAAATAATATAAATAGCAAAATTTGTATTGCACATCATATTAGATGGCAACCATAAATAGTTTTTGATCAAAAATACTGAAATAAATACATCTTTTCCTCATGAAAAAAAACGAGTACACATTTCTCTGTTTGAGCAAGAGCAATCATCTCTTAGTGAAAGTGAATTTTACAAAGCAGGAACAATAAAAAATGATTGTGCACAGAGAAATGAATTAAAAGCTTCTTGATTCCTTCAAAAAAAAATCTCGTTTTATACAGTCATGGAGATAAAAACATTGAAATATACAGAGGTTGTGTAAGGAACACACTGAGGAAGCTTAAAATCAAATGAAAGCAAACATGACCAACGACATTCAAAAAGAAAAATAATCAACAAAAAAAGAAAAAAAATCTGTTCGCATGCTCCCCCGCCCCCCAAAGAGCATCCCACCTCCGCACACATTTTTACAATCATATCACGTCACCTAACCACCGTGTTGGTTATACATCATCGTAATGACTACAGATCGACATTCTCAATTAAGAAAATTTCATCTTAAAAAGGCTGCATTTTACAGTGCATAGCTGTAACAAATAAAGAACTTGATATGTACACAAAATAAAAATATTCCATTTCATAATATCTGTAAATATCTGACTACATTAGTTTTCCCCAAAAATGTAGACATTATCATCTTAAACACCCATAATATGAATCCCATACTCTTAACAATATTGTAACACCACATCCAAATACCAGGTTAAATAAAAAAGCAAAAAAATAAATCAAATAAAAATCGACTGAACAAGCTGCACTTTTTCACTCCTCAGAGCGCTGAGATCAGAGCAGTGCAAGGAGAAAAATTCGTGCGGAGATCACTGTCTCATACAGCAGCACAGCACACGCACATCTGTGCACTCCTCTAAAGGTTCATTGGCTATCCCCGCAGGTAAAGTCTCACCTCAGCTTTGCAGCAGCTTTGTTCATGTAAACTTTGCTTTTAGATATACATATATATCTCTCTTTCTCTATATATTTATATTTTCTCCCTCTTTATATAGACTTTCCTCTTACACTGAGTGTAAATCTTCTAGTAGTCTCCAATTCAGAGGACTGAAACAACAATGAGGTATCGCAAATCCCTCTCTTTGTAGCCAGCAGGTGTGTTGGAGCTCGTTACCTTCTCAGGCTGCACTGGGCCTCATGCAACAAGCTGTCGAAATCCATAGAGTCGTACTTGCTTTTAGTGGAAGCTGGATCAAAGTCTTCAGAATGGGAGTCTGAAAGAAGCAAGAGATATTGACAGAATTTGACATCAGAGCTGAGCAGGGACACTGGCCTCACGGCCAATCCTCGAATTTTAAACTCGCCTCTGTGAAATAACTTGCTAAGGCTGCTTCTCCAGCTCTGTGTAGTTTTGGCAGAGCGCTACAGTCTTGAGTACTATGAGGAATTCAAAAGGACAACGCTGGCAAAACCGCGTGCTATTGGAAAGGACTTAAACCTTAAAGACTTGCTCAATCACCTCGGCGCACCTCAGCCCACGATGTTATCTGATCACCTACTTAAATGTCCTTAATTAAACTATGTCGGAGTACAACAAACAAATCAAAGCTAGTGGCTAAAATGAGCAGGCAGTCAGCACAGGGTGCGCTTTATGATTTGTGGCTCCGATAATAAATACGACTGTCTTATCTCTGGTGGCAGGCAGCTTCACAAATGGGGCCCCCACACGGACAGCGGCGTAGTTGGGGTGTGTGAGAAATGGGAATGACCATGGCAGGCAGGAGATGCCAGTCGTGATCTAATGCTATGGCTAAGGGGAGGATTGTGTCACGTTGCGCACCTTGAAGGATGAAAAATGCCTCTGTGCTCTACTTAGAACTAATGGACAGTGTCTCAGAAAACAAGGAGGAGAGAGGAAAAGACGGCCTCAAGCTTGCAAAGAGGGCACTGTTTGGGTGTAGCATTATTCAAGTCACTTTTTCCCTCCCCTCTCTCTTTCTGCCTTTCTCTCAACTTGTCGCTGCTGTTCTAGCCAAACTCGAGTTAAAAAGCCTCGCTTTTCTCTAAAGAGCGACAGAATGAAGGTCTCTCCATCCATTTGCTCCAAGGTAGGAGGTCGTCTGCTAAACACTGCGCCTCACTATATGGCCCTTTAAGTTAACAAATGCCTCCCTGCTTGGATCTGGAGGATGTATTTTATCTACCATCTGAATACCTTTGGCCTTACCCTCAGCCATTGAAATACACAGTAATGTCCTCATTATTTGAAGGAAAGTGCTCTTGTTCCCTTCCATTGACCTGCACAGCCATCAATGACACAGAGACAAATCCTTCCAGTGTCCCCTACCATTACGCATCCCCGACCTCACATTTTGCAAAAAATAAATGTGAAGTGGAAAATCGACTAACCATTAAAGTCACCACCATTTTTTCCCCCAACATGAGAAAAGCATTGTACTTCTGCCTGTAATGGGGTGTGGTGTTTTGACTGTGCCCTCAGGATTCCCCAGCTTCATCATCTCATTTGCCTTTCCCTAAAAAGCCACTTGAAGACCGCATCTCCTTTATAAATATTATGATCAGAAGCGGCCCTAGCATAGTTTCCTGAGGAACTCCGTTAACCTGTAATACATAATACAGTCTCATTCTCTGTAGACTGCCACCCTTGTATGATATTCTCAACAAATGGCATGTAAAACGTACAAGTGTGCTCTCTCGGAGATGGGCTGAGATGCACAGCCACTATAAAATACATGCTTTTATATCTCCAGTCTTAATAAAACATGGTATAGGTCTCCAGCATTACACCAAAGAGGGAGATGGTGAGAGATGTATTCTGATATTCTGAAGGGAAATCAAGGAAAACAGAGCAGGGGAATGTATTGGGGGGGCAGGAAAAATGGAAAGCATTAGAACAGGATAGAGGACTGGCAAGACATAGAGATGGGGATAAAACTGATTTAATCAGACCCCCCCAAATCACAGCTCAGTCTCTCTCTCACACAGGATTTCTGTCTCCCTCCCTCCACATGCAGCTCAGTGTCATCATGATCTTGCCTCTGTTGAACATCCTAGCAGCTGGCAGCAGACAGAGGCCCGCTTGGGAAGAATGAACTGATGGGACTTGACCTTGCTTTCCTTCCCTTTCTCTCCATTTTTACATCTCTCCTTTCTCCAGCCATGAAATATGCATGCACATGCGTACAGTATCACAACGTCATCAGGGCATTTCCGAGGCTTTGCTTCAGTGAATCTCTACTATGCTGATTAACTGTCAAAAAGGGGTTTACTATTGGTAATGGTGTACCTTTTGCATTTCTCTAGATGCCGCTATAATGAAAAGACATATAGAGCTATGGTCCTATTTCTGGTTTGAAAACAGAGTGCCTGTTGAACTCCATATGCCCTCCTCAATGCCTAAGAGAAAGATACCAGCCTCAAGGGGATATGGCAAAAGCATCCTCTTTGATTTTAAGGCATCACTCAAGCCTTTTGCTTCCCAGCTATTTTCTCCCGCTTTGAAAAGCAGCCCTTTGTCAAGTCGTGACTTCAGGCACTTATGTATGGTCGGAGCCAAGCCGGCGCACTTACCCAAGTCTGTATAATTCGATTTGAAGAACTGCTTTTGTCCACCGAAGCAGAGCTCAAACTGAGGCTCGTCCAACCTGCGCAAGGTGTGTCCATTCTCAAGGGCAGCAAAGGCGTCACAAGTGTAGCGGTAGGTGATAAAGCCAAAATTGTCCCTGGATCAGGAAGAGTAAATGAAGCGTCAGACTATGCAGGAGCCGGAGGCATCAAGCTGATGTTTACACCATATAAATGCAAAACTTGAATCAATGAAAGTCTGCTGTGTCGCTATTTTTTTGGGGGGTCAATACAGCCTAATTCTATTTATATTTGCCTCTTTTGTTGAATTCATACGAGGTCAGGAGAAGAATCTGTGCTCGCCCTATTAATCATGTGCCATTGGGGACAAATGCATAATTAAAACGTTTTTCAGACTTGGGCCCTCTTTGTCGCCTGACGTAATGTGCGCTCACAAAAACTTTGGAAAGTGTCTTACCCGTCATGTCTCAAGTTGATGGCGCACTCCTCAATCTCGCCGAAGACTTCAAAGCGGCGCTTGAGCTCGGAGCGTGTGCTGTCGGCGCGAAGACGTCCCACGTACAACACCCGCCTCTCCTCCTGGTCATTAAAGGCAAGGCAGAGAGGGGGATTAGAGAAGTACAGCGCCTCTGTCTTTCTGCCCTTAACCCTCGCTCCATGACTGTAATTAACATTCACCACTGTGGGAAAGCCAAGAGCAGTCCAGAGAGAGGAACTGGAGGACTCTCTTTTGTCTTTTACTCACTCTTTCATCCAGAGTGTGTGGATGTCTATGCAGCAGAGCTAAACTCTTCCTCTTATCAGATGTGAGAGTCAATTCGAGCAGCTTTGAACAGCCCACTCATCTCAAATGTTCCAGTTCATGACAACGAAGCACTGACCAGGGACGTGTGATCGCAAGATAAAAGCAAATGGTAAATAGAACAGCTCTTCATCTTTTCCTGCTTTCAGGCCAGGATGTACAGTGTCTGCTGGGGGTCTTTTATGGAATGTAAAGACGATTCTTTAAATCCTAGTGCACAATTTGTATATTGTCAAACTTCATTTTGTCCATCATTTCATTTGAAAAGGCAAAAGATGTCATTTTATATCTACTACATCTAATTCATATGTCAAGTCTTTGTTGTGCTATTGATCAATATGACAGTTTCACTTTTCTGAATTAAATAATGAGTGTTTTTCCTATATTCTATTTTTTGGAGATGCACTAGTACATAGTCTGAAACATGCTGTAGTACATCATTCATAAGACCACATAATATGTATACAGACTCAACTGCTGTCTCAGTCATACACAGTAGCTGAATTTCAGCTAAAAGCATAACTGATCAATCCGTTTCTAGCCATGTTTCTGTTACAGTAGCAACACATCACAGTAAGAATCGTCAGGTACAAAACAGGCCATGGGCACAATAGAAACACACTGTTACACTGTTCTACAGACCAAAAAGGACAATAAGGTCGCAGTGCAGAACAAGAAAGCTTAAAGAGCCCACCAGGCTGAATACATAAACTTGCAGCCATTTAATTCTGTTTGTTAAACATAAGACACAGCACAAGCCTTGGGCCATTTTTGTATTACTGACATTATTTATTTATGCACTCCCTCACTTACTTGCCATTATCCCTACTAAAATATATGAACACATACAGTAGAGTTGGGAGTCATATCCAGAGGCCCAGTGTAGCTTACACATGTAAATGAGTTGCCTGGCACTAAACTAATGGTCTACCGTGGCACATGACGCCATCCACAAGTCACGACATTGCTCTTTCCTCTGATTAAGCAAAAAAATGACAAATTAACTTGAATATTCAGCCTTTTTCTCCACCTTCTTTCTTCAGCCCCTCCTCCCTGCCATCACGTTAGTACAGAAGACAAAAGTGTTTGCTGAACTGGTGGTTTAGTTGCTGACAGCTGATAAATGCAGTGAGGTTTTAAAGATGACACCCTGAGGCTGGCGCTTCATATGAAGCATCCTCTGGCCCACCAAACCTCTCCTGACAGCTCAGCCCACACTACTAATAATTGTCTCGCTGTGTGTGTGGTGAGGGTCAGGTGGACACGTGTGCATCACTTGATGTGTAACAGTGAAGGGCTGATGCGAGTTCTCATTTCACACTCTGGTCAGGCAGGAACAGAGAGAACAAAACTGAGATTTTGTTTAAGGGGAATTGTATTTAGAATAGATATCCACTCTAAATCCACGTTTTGGGATCGGCATTTCCATAGCTTTGATTTGGGCCGTCTTATTTTCACTTTTTCTTTCCTCCCGCTGTCTAGTCGATAGAATTTAGCCCATGGTGTGATTAATAGGATCCGACACCATTCCGAGACGCCACAGAGACGTTAAAAATACACAACCGGGAGATAAAGAGGAAACGCGTGTAGCCTGAATGATTCAGAGTTCTAGCTTTGCATGAACTCCCTCACTGAAAGAGAACGCAGGGAAGGCTGTGTGCTCGGAGCTGTCTGCAGGCGTAGTCAGGCAGGGAGTGGGGGAGAGCATCTACTCTGCAGAAATGTGAGAATCCCGTAAGATGTACTGAAAATAACACCAAAAATAAAACCCTGCCACAGAAACACCCATAAAAACAAAAGGGAGGAGGATGACTTAGTTCACTTACTATTGCTTTTTGTCGTTGCCGCTCCCTCTGTTCGGTCCTTTCGCCCTCCCGTTTCTCATAGTCCCGCTGATACTCCTCCCTCTTCAGCTGCTCATGCTGGTATTCTTCATAGCTGTTGTACCTGTGCGAGAAAAGAAAAGAAAACCACAATTTTGTCACAAAAGCAGTCATGCGTGCACTAGCATGGAGCATGGGTCCCTCAAGTGGGGTCAGAAAGTGGCCAGATCACAGCTGAATCCTCTTTGATTTTACAATGCAAAGACGACAAACAAATACGTTAATAAGACGTCTCCTAGCATCACATAAGGTTATGGCTCCCATAGGAGAGACTCTTGAGGGAGCACGTCAGGAATTGGGCAGCTGCTTTTGTCAGCACAACTTCACATGTCATTACTTTCTGCTTAGTTGGAGCTTTGTGCCCAAAACTTTTTTTCCTTTCTCTCATTTGCAAACGGCTGACTCCTTCTGCAAAAAACAGGATTTACAATCTTGAAAGCAGAACAGACTACAGAGATGCTAAGACATTTCTTTAGATATTTACCTGGGCCTCCGACCAAGAGAAGAATGAGATTGGGACTGAGGGCTTCTGTGAGTCCTGGATTTGAAAGTGCTGTTGTCAACAGTGTGGCGAGACCTGCATGAGCAAGAAATACACTTTATGCTAAACGTACAAAATGTATTCACAGATACCTTTGCTGTATTTTAACCGTTCTTGGACTTTTTAAGGGCTATTGTTAACTGGGGCTTTCTCTTGCCTTAAACATTGTAATGCATGAAGGTAAACGTGTCTTGGTGCAGAGGATTTAAAGCTGGCCTGTCCTAGACTTCAACACCTAATGCAAACAGTCACTAAGGTCAAGTTTCACAGTTCATTGGGAGTCTTAATACCCATTCAGTTACTTATTTAAATGGACTAATATTATTATTAGACTTACAACTTGGCATCACCACAAATGTTTGCAAATCTGTGATGCCACCATGATGAGACAGTGTACCACTTCGAGGAAAGTCTGGGAACCCCTCTTTCTTGCTTTGGGTGCAAAATCAAAGACAGTGCTATAAATATAGCTTCTCTTGTGTTCTGTGATGATGTAACCCCCTTTAAAGGGGTCCTATACTTTCATCTCTCATGGACCAAGTGGCTAACACTGATGAGCCAAAACAACAGCTGCCACTAAAAACAACAAAGCCCTGTCAAGCAGTGAGGGACATCATCTAAAATCCAACATAAAAAGATGAAGGGTGAGATGCTCAGAACTGTGAGGTTCTCTCATATACTCTTAAAGACCGTGTTAGTGAAAAAAATGACAGATCCTTATTTAATCGCATGTGGTCTCTCTCCCTCCACTTTCTAGTGATTAAGTCCTTTGTCTAGTGTGTAATGAATCGTACTGCATTCAGAATGTGCAACATAAATGATCTCCACTCATGTGTCCAAGGACTCTGAGTCTATAAACACAATACAGGTCCCAATATTAATACCCAAGCAAGAACTCTCAATAGAACTTACCAAGAGGAGGAGCGGCTGTCCGGGGACTCAGAACGAGAGTAAGGAGACTGGGATAGGGATCTACGTCTGTGGTAGGAGGAAGATCTAGACCGGGACCTGGAGCGTGACCCAGACTGGAGCCAGCGGAAGTGCCGTGGAGACAGCAGAGTTGAAGGTGGCGAAACTGAGCTCCGCGAGGGAGAGCTGCTGGACGGAGAACAGGAGGGCGAGTGTCCAAAGAGGAGCTCCAGTGGAGTCCCTTCCCATGAGCAGAGAAGACGCTCACGGCCCACCTCCAGGTCCTCAAATTCGGGCAAACCCGTGTGCATGTAGTTCCCAAATGGGTAATAGTTTTCATCCCCAGAGTCACTTTCATCTAGTGGCTGGGATCCTCTCTGCTCAGCCTCACTGAAGAAGGCTTGCTGGGGGTAACCAAAGTGCTTGTTGAGCTCATCCCGTATCTCCTGGTCTTGCAGCAGCTTCCTGCCAGCAGAGCTGAACTCTGCCGAAGTTTTGGCACCCAATGTGGAGCTGTGAACCTGCCCCTGAGACTCCTTGTCTAGACAAGCCTCCTGAACGGTAAGGGAAAAGCCCTGCAGCTGCCTGGCCAGAGAGGAAGACGAAGGGGAGGTGGAAGACGAAGAGGATGTAGGAGTGGAAGAGGACGGCATGGCTGAGTCTTTACATTCTACATGCCGGCCCTCCGTTGGCCCAGTTAGTGTGGCAGCTGTGGCGCTGCCATCTCGTTTTGTGTTGGCAGACTGGCAATAGTCATGATCGCCAAAGACACGGGGCGTGGGCCGCTTGCCCCGGCGCTCTTCTGAGCCTCCCATAGGCAAAGCGAAGGATGCCTTGCTCAGCTGGGCATAAAGCTCAGTCTGCTCTGGGCCCTTCCTGATGGAGCCACTGGCTGGCTGAGGGCAAGGGCCTCCATTGCTCAGCTTGGCCCTCTTGCTCGTCAGGGCTGAAGAAGAGCATGAAGACAGCTTGGTTTTGAGTGATACTTTGAAAGGGTTCTCTTGACTGGCTTTGTGAGGAGGCGTGGTAGGTGGTGTCAGACCTGCACAGAAGAGAGTAAGGATATAAATTCACAAAGCATTTTTTTAATGATGGGATGCATTTCTGCCTAGAGTCCATCTGCTCAGGCGGCAAGTACCCTTGATTAAAATATTCCTTTTCATTCAGACCTAATCCTGATCCGTATTTTATTGGAATATTGACAGATTCATGAAACCTCAGACGGCACTGAAGGAGCACGAGTCACTCCCTTTGATTTCCTCCTGACCTTCAATAACCCCATTCATTAAACACAGCGATGTCATTTAAAAACACTGAACATGTAGAGAACTTCACTTTCTTTGTAAGAGCCACTGATCGTTTTGGCCCAGTCACCCTGGCACAATGTGAGAAAGGTCGTAACAGAAACTCTGCAGTCGGATGTTGATGGTTCATTTTAGTTCTTAGATGAACTGCATGCCTTTGAGTTTTGAATAAGAGCTCAGAGGCTGCTGGGGAACGTGTTATCATTCTCCTCGGCTCTGCCACCTCATCCCCCTCGTGAACCATGGCAGTCCTGACAGATTTATGTGGCACCAGATGGCAGTTATATGAGAAATCCTGAGATGTGCCATTTTATGACATTGTTAATGCACTTGCACAAACAACTGAATGTAGTCCTTCCCCCTCTTTCCATTTCCTCTTATCTTTTCCCCATGTCTTTCCTCTCTGGGAATGATCGGGATATTTGTTTGACAGTCTTCTGAGCTGAATACAACTTGCATCTGTTATTGTTCATGGCACCATTTCTGAATTTGTAGCTATGGAAGGTTCATTGAGTATTCTAGAGAGACAAATTTGAGCTTTTAACTAAGGGATGGAGTGACCAGTTTCTCCCGCCTAATGATTTTACCATCCTCTACAGTTGTCTGTGCCCATCTGTCTGTAGAAGGATGCAATACTGGTACCAGCGTGGCTGATATGATGATAATAATGACGAGTGCAAAATATATGTATTATTACACCAGTGCAATGAGCTATGTAAAGTAGGGAGGAGGGCTGCTGCCAAAGGATCTTCTGCTGCACCAGTGAAACGCCATCTGGGCAAAACAATGTGCACAGGATCGTAAACTAAGAGCCATTAGCACCTCTGGAATAAATCAGAATTAGATAAATATATGCTGCTCAGTCAGTGATGGATGCGACATAGACACAATCACTAATCATCCAGCTGTGGGGTTTCTCATCTGTTTCCATCCGGGTGTGAATTACACAGAGACCTCCAAACGAATTACTACCTAAAGCTTACGGTGCTGATCCCTGTGGTAATCTCAAAAAGCCATGCGAGGAGTGACACATGGACTGACCTGGGTGTCATAGATACCATAATTAAAGACACCAGCAGCCCACAGTAAATCTATTAGAGAGGAGGGGATTAGGAAGAGGCATTAAAGCTCCTGCTCTGTCTATTCTGCAGGTGTCTTGCTTCAGTCATGTTCGCCACTTCAGCCTAAACTAACCTGAACATTCTCCAGCACATCATAACCATTTCACTCTTTCTACCCCATGCACTCAGCGTGCTGCTGAAACTGCCAAAACGACAGCATCCCGTAGAGGGGAATGTGATGATTTGTGCTTAAATGGAAATTTACACTGACTAAAACATTCTCAGTGCCTTTTCTCAGACTCGTTACCAATTAGGTGTAGCAGGAATTATCCTGTGCAGCACCACATTATCTGGGCACGGAGAGCACAAGGTAGGCTATTGGATGTAACGGCAGTATAGTGCCCCAGCAGACTAATCTTTAAGTGGAATGGCTCAACATGAAAGTGCTTGCCTTAATGGCTGCGTTGCACTAATATCTTATCCCAAATCTGTGTTGTGTAAGTGGGGGGGCAGGAGGAAAATGTGTGTACTGTAGCCGCATTTAGTGCTAAATGGAGCTGGATTTTGCCTGAGGTTAGGAGACTCAGCCATGTGCAATAAATAATAGGAAAAATTTACAGCCCCTGATGATCCTGAGCATAACTTTAGTGGCTCTAGGGAACAGTCAGAATAACCTTTAACTCTTAAAAGGTTGAGGGGGGTTTGAAACAAAGACGGACTAAAAATGCCGTCATGCACAAAACCATCTCTATTAGTTAAATACCAAACAAAGTGTTACTGTGAGTCTCAGTGGAGAATCAGATCTGTGCACTGAGAGCCATTATTTGGTGGTAAATGAATATCAAATGACCCATTCATTCTGACACATTGGGAGAAGAAAAGGGCAGCCATTTTGTTTTTATTGACCTGGAATGATTAATCTCTGCATGGGGGCTACTGAAATAATTACCTGCATGATTTACGCTGAGAGAGAGGAAGAGGAGAGGGAGAACTGCTGAAGCCCTGTGTTTTAGCCTCAACTGACATTCACTTCATTTGGCTTTAATTACTTTTTTGCCTATAGCCTTCAACACCACTCTTCAATAATAAATATATAATGGACAACAAAGACGGCAATAAGAATAATACAATCCCTTTAAATCCACCCATTTGGTAAATGGCACTCTCATATATATATATATATATATATATATATATATATATATATAAATAAATTACAGTGATGTCTCTACTGACCAGACAGCAAAGATGCTGATAATATCAGCAAACCAAATTATATGCCAAAACTAATTAAAACAATACAAATGCTGTTTCAGTTTGTCTGTGATGTTTTGAGGTAGAGTAATTCCCAGTCAAAGAACACTGGGATCTAAATAAGATGATGTAGTAGTAGCCAGTTAACCCATTCCATCCATTAGGACTCTCCCCATGACTTTTGTACTGTTCCTGACTCTAGGAGGGTGAAGACATGCACAAGCCTCCTCGACTGCGTGTGATGCAGCCAACAC
>BRDA01011466.1:28793-41130 GCA_036984385.1 Crenuchus spilurus | reverse complement strand
ATATATATATATATATATATATATATATATATATATATATATATATAAATAAATTACAGTGATGTCTCTACTGACCAGACAGCAAAGATGCTGATAATATCAGCAAACCAAATTATATGCCAAAACTAATTAAAACAATACAAATGCTGTTTCAGTTTGTCTGTGATGTTTTGAGGTAGAGTAATTCCCAGTCAAAGAACACTGGGATCTAAATAAGATGATGTAGTAGTAGCCAGTTAACCCATTCCATCCATTAGGACTCTCCCCATGACTTTTGTACTGTTCCTGACTCTAGGAGGGTGAAGACATGCACAAGCCTCCTCGACTGCGTGTGATGCAGCCAACACCTCTTTTCAAACTACCGCTGATACGACGTTACTGTGGAGCCAACACGATCAGAGGAAAGCGCATTATTCCCAGCTCCGAATGGACCAATCAGTAGACGCCTGAGCCAGCGGACATTGCAATGTGAAAGCGATGGGGAGAAAGAGCGCCATCTACCCGCCCAGAGAGAGCACGGACAATTTTTGCTCTCTTGGGCCCCGGCAAACAGCATGACCGGGATCCAAACTTGCAATCTTCTGGTCATAGTGTCAGCGTCTTAGCCCGCTGAGCCAAACATCCCCCCCCCCACCAGAAGATTAACTCCTGATGGCAGTGAAGAAACTTGCTGACAAACCTTGCTGTAAGCACCGGTGTTTAATACCAGCTTGCACCATTTTGCTCACCTGGGGTTCCAGAGATCTCCACACTCAGTGTGCGTTCAATGGTCTTGTTCTCAAATGGAGATCCTTTGTGGTCACTGTAACACATAAAAAACAGCTGATATAATAAGAGTGAAGGGTCGTGGTTAAAGGGCTGTGTGGTTTTTACAAATGGAAATGAAATCTAAAGAAAATGCCTCATCGCTGGATTAGATCTTTTTTTTTTCTTTGGTGCTTTAGTTCTGATTTTGTCTGCTCTACAAAAATGGTGGAAAAACTCTCTCACTTACTTTGGAGACTCTGGGGTCAAAGGAAGTGGCAAGGTGGTTGGTTTGGCTGCAGAACACAAAGGAGCATGGGTAATTAATTAACTAGATCACACTGTGCCCAAAAGATATCAGGTCCACATCTACAAATGAATTTCAGATTTTGCTCATTAACAGTGATGATGTGGTTCTCCCAACCCAATACAACGAGGCTAGAGTAATATCCAACCAAAGGTTTCAAAGAAAACTAATGATTTCTAACTTGACCCCATTTGTTTTGTTTTGTTTTTGTTAGATTTTTCTTTTCGTCTCATCGCTCACTATCTGAGGCAAGATGAAATGATGACGTGTCCAAATATCCAACCCCGTGTGAAAGATCCCCCACAACACAGAAGACAGAGAATGAGTTGGTAATGAAAATAAATAGCACACACACTACACAGATGGCAACAGTGGAAACCAAACTGAAAAGTAAAATATTTGGCATGCATTGTAAACCAAAGCAGGAGAAGAAAGAAGAGTCGAGAAAGCATGTGCAGTTGCCTGAGGCTGCGACTGTTTCCGACTGCAGCTAGGGAGTATCGCTCGGTTAGACGGCTATGTCAAGGCAGCCATATTTGCTTGAGACCACATGGAAGTTCAGCAGACTTTTGGTTGTTCCATTCTAGAAATTGGTCGACTCCAATTGCATTTGTGAGTCAAGGTTGCTGGCTCACCCGTCCCTTGGTTTGTCTCAACTGAAGAGTCTGTACCCATTCAAAACGTTGCTCTTTGGAAAGCGTGATGCAACTGGCTGCATTTCTAACGTGACTAGTTTAAGTTAGCATCGAGGTTAGTTGGTAGTCAAACTGGGAAGCGGTTAGAGGAGAAGAGGCAGAAGAGAGGGTAGGGATGCAGCAATGATTACCTAACAGTGGTGGAACCTGGTCATCAGGGTGCCTGCAGAGTGCCTGTCTGTGTGGGTTCTGCCCTTGTGTGGCGCAGGGGGTGTGCTCTGGAACTAAAGAGTCTGGGAAGAGTGGACTTGGCGAGCCCCATGGGAATGACATAGGGCTGCCTAGGACATCATCATGAACATCCACCCTATTTTGCCCCACTATATCTTTTGACCCCTCTGTCTCCTGCTCTAATTTCATTAACCAACTTTCTAAGTCCAAGTCAACCAGCGTTGAAAGCTCAAGGTCTGACGGGTCAGCCTGACAAGTTTCTTGGAAGCCTGGAACAGTGTTTTTGCTTTGTTGTTCCTGACTAGCTTTCACTAAATGCCCATCCCACCCTTCGTCTTTAGGAGTCATCTTGGGTGGGTCTTGTCTGTCTGTCTGGGGGACACTGGGTATCTGCAGGTGGGCCCTGTAGCGGGCTGGCCTGGGCCTGGAGGTCAGCAGCTGGCTGAGCATTGGATGCTCTTGCTCTTGCCTCATCTTCCTAATGGTTAACACAATGTGCTTGTCAGCACAGCTGGCCCCAGTCCAGCCGCCCGCCTCAAGACAACGGCCACAGCTGCCTGCACGACCCATCTCTCTAGGTGGGAGAGAGTAAGAGTGCATGTACCTAATGAAGCGGGCGGCGGCCAGGCTGCCTGCGTCTGCACCCGGCTGCAGGCCCGGCGGCCTCCCGTCTTCACTGGATCGGGCGTGGCCACAGCCACTTCCACAGGATGGCACAACAGGGGCAGACTGCTCCCCATGTGTACACCGCCGCCAATGCCCTGCACCCTCACCAGCCACACTACACGCTCCAGCTTCCTGGCTCTCACCTCTCTGGGCCTGTGCTGCCAGCTGTTGCTGCTGCTGCTGCGACGATGACAAGGAGGCAGAAGAGGTCTTCTTCTTTGAGGCAGTAGAGGAGGAGCAGGAGGACAGAGAGGAGAATGAGGAGGTGGATGAGGAGGATGGAGAGGAAGAGGACGAACAGGACGAGGTACCAGGCCCACCCCTGTCCTTGCTGCAGCCTGACCAGGTGCTCTTGGTTTCACTGGCTCTTGTCTGGAAGGCATCATCGCTGGCGGTGAGGTACTTAAGCAGCTCCGTACAAGGGCGTCTCACTAGCCGGCTTGGCTGGGGACAAACCCCTCTGTGTTTGCTGTTCCAGGGGTTTTCCATCTACAGAAAAAGAGGTAGAGGGAAGAAACGAGAGAGATAGAGGAGAAAAAGACAGGGAATCAGTGTTGTCTTTGCACAGGGCAATGCGAGCATGCATCACCCATCATCTTAATTACAAGGTCTCAGGATAGTTATGGTGAGATCCGGATGCCAGCGGCAGGGGGATGGCAGAGCAGTGCATTGTCCTCTGGGAGGCTGCCATGTGCAGCACTCCAGAAACAGAGGAGTCAAAGTCATTAAAGAAAATTAACTCCTCAAAGAGAGGCACGTGTGACTTTGTATGGCAGGGTCGCTCATGGCGTGTGTGGATGACTAAGATGATTTAAACCATTTTTAAAGGGAATATACCTGCTGAATACATGTAAATAAGAATTTTAGGTTTTTCAGGCATTCATTTTCTTAAAATATGGCAACAGTGTGTAGCAAGGCCTTGTGCAACATTTCAGAGTAAGAAGAGGAAATGAGATAAAGGACTAAGAGGAAAAGGTGCAGGCACATGGAATATATCTACCTTGGTAACAGCAGGTGTTGGTCTGATCCTGTGGTTGCTGGCTGCATGGTTCTGTGTCTTGCCACCTGGGTATTGATTATAGCTGAGCTGGGAGTTAGGCGGAGCCAGAAGGAGCTTCTTCAGCTGCAAATTAAGCACAAAAACAATTAGATGGTGATATTACACAACAAGCAGGCATCCATGGTTAAAATATATATGTTTCAAAAGCCTGAAATATTTGAGAGATTTAGACTGGTTAAGTGAATTATTTTACTTTGCTTCATTTAAATTCTGACGTTACACACACACACACACACTATAAACAACATATACTTAGCAACAAATCAATGATAAGTTGATAATTATTACAATAATTATTACAATAATAATATTAACAATAATAATAATATTAACAACTATTATTATTATTGTTATTATTGTTGTTATTGTAATAATAATAATAATATTAACAACAACAACAATTAATAATAATAATAATAATAATAATAATAAGTTGTTGTCAATATTATTATTATTATTATTATTATTATTAGTACTACGATTACAATAACAACGACAACAACAACAACAACAACAACAACAATAACAATAATAATAATAATATCAGAAGTCTGTAGAGGTGTTTGAATTTGCTATTAACCAGAAACAAGTAGAACCAAAACTAAAGCAAATACCATTAACTGTTTGTGCTAAAGGGACAACCCAAATCAACTAAATGTTGTCAAAACACATACCCACACATGTACTTTCAATACTTCTGTGTTGAGCAAAATAACTAGGTGGGTGAATAACAATAAGAAATGGAGAATTAGAAGAAGGTCTCATGTTGGACGACGGAAGTAAGTGCCAATTTACTAAAGTATGATCATTTCAAAATAAACAAATATGTTCAGTGTAGTGTGACAGTATAGATGAGGGCACCACACTGATAGCATCTTGGTTCAGATCCCGGTTATGACCCTAAACATGCTGATCCTAGATGACTGCAGATGTGTCTCCTAACCCCTGACCAACAGCACGTCTTCAGCCTTTCATCTTTCAACATGTTTTCTTCACTTTTTTGTTGAATCTACATGTGCAGGGGTTACCAATGCACAAGAAAGTGATGGCTTTTTGTTCTTTGCAAGTGTGCATGGACTGCTAGTCATGCCAAGACCACCACTGTGCATGTGTGTCTTTCTGGGAGAAATGTGCAATGCAATTAACACCTCAAGAACACTGATCCACTTCGATTCGCTCTTTCATCTGTGCTGTATGGCTTAGTTCTGCCCACAGAGGCTATGCTGGGCCTGCCAGAGTTGCCGTCTGCAGGGTCTGTGCCCGTTTTTGGTCACAGGCCTGCAGCATCTCCTTATCTGGTGCATGCGAGGGCCAGGCAGAGAGAGCAAGGGAAACAGAGAGAACGTGGCACAGAGAGAGGCTGAGCAAGAGTGAGAGACAGAAAGAGAGAGGCTGGACATGGTTCATGGCAGCAGGGGATTGGGGGCATGCAGAAGCAGAGGGAGAGCGGGGGGAGCCTTACCAGGGAGGGCTCCTCTGGCTCTGGGGTGCGTGGCGAGCCGTCAGGGGTGGAGGGACAGCTCTGATCGCTGGCGTTGGTCACGTCCCCATCTGCCAGGGCCTCGAACGAAGGCAATCCGTCCTCGTCCACCGGGATACTGTCCAGGGTTTCTGTGAGCACTGCCAGCAAGTTGGCCTCATTTTCCTCATCTATCTTCTTAGGAGGTGGAAAAGGAAAGGGGCGAGAGAAAGAACAGTGGGAGAAAATAGGACAGTTTAGTTTGGAGAAGTCGATTTCTGTCTGCCTCTGTGTTGGCACAAGCACCGGTGGGAGGGGTGCTGCTCCATTGTTAATAGAATATGGAGGGTTTTTTCTTTTTTCTGCAGTGCTGTATGGGAAAAAGTGTGCACAGAAATTTCTTTCAACTACAAATTGCCTTAGCCACATGAGTCAGTGCTGTCAGTCATACATTAAGCATGCGGCTTACTGGACCAAAATAATATCTCCCCTAAGAAACCCATTAACTGGGCTGACACACAGCAACTACCCAGGGAAAGAGAAGGAAAGGGAGGGGGGAACAATGGAAGGGAAGTTGAGTTGCTCCAGTCTCGAACTCCATTCTCTGCAGAGGGGAGGCAACTGGCTTGTCTACAAGATGCTGCAGACACTTCATAGATAAGGGATAATTATCATCCGCTAATGCTAAATGAATGTGGCGTTATTAAAGCAGCACTAGACAAGTGACAGAATAGTCAGAGATGGACAAATAAACTAAAGCACTTTCACATTTGCATGTCAAATACAAAAAAAAAAAAAAAACACTTTATTGCCAAGTGGTTTTCCTCGTCAAGTGGTCACGGTATCATGGGAAGGCTAGTGTCTGAGAAACAGTGACAGGAGGAGGAGGAGGGGTTGTGACAAGCACTGGAAGTTCCACTGCCAAAACCCATGGGACTTAGCAACCACGGAAGATAAACACCCAAACTGCTGTGGGTCATGGCACATACAGCCCAACAAGAACAAATCCTTTTATGCACACCACAGGATTAGTATCGCTTGCCGATAGCATTCGGGCACAATCATTGTGGCTGCAGGCAAAGAGTCCTCTTTAGATAGCGGTGTTGCACTGCTTAGCCTCCAGTCCCATGTGCAACGATCACCCTGTTTGATCCTCTTTCTATTCATAGTTTCCCCATGATTACATGCCAGCATGGCCCTATCCTCATAGGAGCAGCTTTTGAGAAAGCAAAACAGGGGCCATTTCCCTTATCTCTTCCTACTTAGACGACCCCAGTAATTGATAGCACTAGACGCTGATGAACCACTGACAGGAAGAAAATACTGAGGGAATTTCATTTGGGATACCCCTCCCCCCATTAGTTTTGGTTGACGCTTTAGAGGACTCTCCTTCATTCATCATCAACAATGATAAGAAGACAAATCTCAAAGATAACCAAAGCCTCCGGGCTCTAGTGAACAGCACCTTATTGTAATATTTATTACATCTACATTCAGTGAGCAACAGCAGCCAATATACAGATCTTGTCTTGGTGAGCTACCACAGTGATGAGCCAAGTATCAGTGCACCTGTCTCTAATGTTTACAATCTCTTCACTGTGTTGGATTAGGACTGGAACTAAACTCTGCAGGGTGATAGATTGCCAGGACCGGGCTTTAGCACCTCTGCAGTTAAACATGCTCTTCGTTCTAAAAAGCCATTCAAAGCTAATTACAACTCAGATCATTCACATATCAGTATAACATTCAACTACCTTGATTGCTTTCTGCTTTGTTTCCAGGGTTTCCAGGCAGGTATGGATCAATCAAGCTGTGAAAGTTAAGATGCCGAGCTAAAGCTTGCACAGAGAGATTTACAGATGTACATGGCCTGGCTTCAGCGACAGATCACTTAATACTCAAGAACTGTACACTATGGCCTGTTCAATTTACTGGTGGAGAAAAATAGCATGGCACAACAGCATGGCACTACAGCTTCAATCACTCAAAGCATAGTGCGGAGGCCTCGTAGAGGACACATGGATTTTGATTGCACAACAATCAAAGGCATGGAGTCATACCAGAAATTACATTCCTGTCACTCTGCCTTTCACCACTCTCTCACCACTACCATAGTCTACAGTCCACGAACTCCATTCAGAACTCACACACAGAATGAAACAGCAAGTGTCAATGCAGATGTTGAAGATACAGATTTGCCAAAAATGATGTGCCATCTCTGATAGGCAAATGTGCACCAACTGGCCCAACCTGGCCTGGAAGGAAACTTATACAGAAAAAATAAATAAATAAGGATGCAATTGCCAAGGCCTTTCTACCCATTTAATGGGCCCAACAGAATTAAAGAGATCTTAACAATCGTGGGCTAATTGTGGGATCACAATATATTAACCTGCCGCAATTCTAAAGGGTGCCATTCACGGCTGTTTTACTCCAAATGCTTCAATTAGCCATAAAAGACTCTGGCAAGCGCTGGGCGCCTTCAATCCATCTACACCCCCCCCCCAACCTCGGAGGCGAGGCAGCGCTCACGAGTCGTTCATTATCAGGTGAGCCCTTTTGTTATCAGACAGGCTGTCTTTGAAATCGTCCTTGCTTCAACTCTTTTATTGAGTTCCACCCGAGCCATTGTGTTCCCAAGATACAATTCATGCCACTGATAACAGCCAATGTTTTTTTTTTTTTTTTCGCATGCCTAAATATGCTTTTGCACTCCAAGGCAAATAGCAAAAATGTAAGCAAGCACTAATTGTTTTAGTAAGCCACACTAATGTCCAGCCGAAGAGGTCTACAGGGTTCTGAGTATGTATATGGCCTTGTGAATAAAACACTTTCATGGTAATAAAATTACTCAAGAAACATTTTACAACCAAAACCTTGCACTGGCAGCGTCATAAGAAAGACTAAATGACTTTAAAGTTTTCAAAAGAGATCCATCTTATCTTTAATAGTCTTTATCTCTCACACTAGCTCTCTCACACACACACCAATCCACTCACAATGCAGACATGTTTAATAAATTGGCCACGGTTTTGACCATTTAATTGCAGCACATAGCTTTTTTTGCCCTCAAACAAATATCAAAGGTCCCAGATGAGGTTAACCAAGTTGCCAGACCTCTTAATCACAACACGAGCAGAGACACGTGTGTGTATGTGTGTAGGCAACAGAGTCCCAGGGTTTTGGACCCATGGAGAAAGCACATTAAATCTGATAAACAAATAATGTCAGTCTGTGTTATTAGCCTGCCCCCTGATTTCACAGCAAATAAATCAAAGTCACTCGAAGCAATATGTGAACTGCTGGCCGCACCTTTTGTCGCCAAGGTGGGGGTTTGCAAAGCGAGACAAAGACATAGCTGTGAGATTAAGAGAGAAAAGGCACGAAATTTGATATAAAAGGTCTCCCAGGCAGGATAAATACAAAAGCAAAAGTGTGAAATTCAGTTATTGTACAAAAAAAAAAAAAAAAAAAAAAAAAAAAAAAAAAAAAAAAAAAAAGAGTGAAACTGCAACGTGGAACACGTCCAAAACCTTCAATAAAAAGCACAATCCTGGTAATTTCACATTATCCATCATATTCTAATGTGTCTAGCAGATAATGTCACAGCACATATAAAAATGGCCTAGCGTTCATCTGTCAACCGCAAAAATAGGATTCGGCCAGTGGAATGACTAGCACTATTTCAAACCTCATTTCCCCTGCAAATGATCCTGCAAGCCGGCTACTGATGCATGCTAGCTCCAGAGGCAATGATCACAGCATGCCAGGCTAGCACATGGATTAACTTTTCATAACGCTCACCAACATTACATGTCACCCCCCTCCCCGCCCCACTCGAGCTGGACATGAAGTCTAAGGCGTTTCTCTTTCACCCATCCTAAAAACACAGCATGATGCAGATCTCTCATCCTAATGGACTCGAAAGCAAGGAAGGCCACAGCGGTGCTCACTGGAGTAATTCTCGCCAGTCAAATGTATTGACGAGCGGCACGATTGCTTATTGGACCACTCCATTAGTGTCAATAGTGCTTTTAAAATGGCACGCTTAAGTGGAGCACACAGGCAGCAGTGTCAAATCGCAAGCTCTCCACTTTGGCCCTCTCAATGAAAATGACAGATTTGAGTGATATCATGATACTGTGAACACTTACGGTGTGGAAAACATTTTGCTGTTGTGAAAAACCTCTTATGTCTGAAATATCAGAGGGAGTAGCATCCCTAATTTAGCATCTGTTCATGTATTTAACCCTTCTACTCCACTTTTTGGTGGGGCACATTTCAGTCATGATATATTACTGACAGGTAGCTGATTGTGCCATCTCTACCAATCGGTAGAGCTATATTACTAGAAATGCAATGTTTTCTTATGTGTGATTTAGGGATGTACCAAATTAGGGATTAGGGATGGCAACTGAAATTATTTGGCCAAAATTGTCAAGTGTAAGGACTGAAAAATGTATACTGAACAAGGACACTGTTACCTTTTTGGACATTCAGAATCCTGCTTTTCCTCAACAGCTAACAAAACACAGATTCACCAAGCTAGTTTAGTGGTGAAATGGAAGAAGACAACCAACTACAATCACAAACTGATGAACACTTATGATGAAGCCAGAATACAATCACATAAATTTCCCTATTTACTCTGGTGGGACGCGGCAGTGTTAGGGATCGTCTCACAATTAGCCAAATACATTCATTCCTGACTAACTACAAGGTTTAATTTTTTAGAAACAGTTTTGTTACCAATAATGATTTACATAAATGAAGAACTGTGTTCAATATTCATTATTCAGCCAAATTATTCATTTTGTTTGGTTTTGGTCAAAAAATGTATTCCAGTACATCCATAGTCTGAAAGCAAGCCAGTAATGCTTGGTAGTGTACCAGCCTTGACCGGACGGTTGCCAGTCCAAGCCCACTTACAAGACTGTGCTGAAGTGCTTTGAGCACCCCCAACTGTTCTCTGGGCGTCATGGATATACTGCCCCAGAGTTCACTAGGATGTGGTCAATGCGATGGTAAATGCTTCAATTCATTTCTGATTTTTCATGTGGCATCTCAACCATTTGGTAGAGGTATTTGTTTTTAAAAAGTACATTTTTTCTTGATGTGTGAATAAAAATTACGTTTTTAGTGACAGTAATTGGTAGACTGGTGCAGTCTTGTATTTGTGCATGTGCCAAAGCCCTCGAGCCTCGACGGGGACCACAGTCCTCCGCCCACCTTTTCTGACGACAACCAGAAATCTCCAGCGACCAGAACATGCTCCATAGAGAGATTCAGTCACACGCACATACAGTAACCTCCCACCCCCAGAGACCAACAAAGAGAGAGGGAGGGAGCACAAAAAGGAGTAACAAAGCAAAGAAGATTAAAAAGCATGCAATAGCACACACAGGAAAAAAGGAAGAACAAAAAAAGGACAAATAACTCTAGGTAAGGAAAAAAACAACGCAGCATCTGAAGCTTGTGTGTACCAGTAATGTTTCTTAGCCATCGCACAACAGCAGATGGTCAAGGGGCTGCTTCTAATGCTGTTCTAATAGTGTGTAATGTTTGGATGCTCAGACATATTGTTGTTCTGCTTTTTTTAGAGCGTGCTGCTGAAGCGCTGCCAGAGCACTCATGTTCCTCGAGAAAAGCCTTTAGCTGGGATCAAACGCTATAACGCATGAGGCAAAGACACAAATGCTATGCAAATGGAATTCTGGACGAAGGCAAAGAGGACTGCAACGGTGGATGATAGATGATCTATAGCAGTATAATTGGCATCTATAGCACATTGTTATACTCATTTGCAGTTGATCATTAACAAGCATTACATTTGTTGCAAACAATATAGTATTGGCAGGGTTCACAGCTACTATGGTTCAAACCAGACACCAGCAGGATGACAGCATGTTGCATTGCTGGAATAAACTACTGCAAAATGAAGCTATAGGTTCTACTATTGAGTTATGGAAGGAACATTATGAAACCATAAAGAAATCTTCATGTTGTTGGTTAAAAATCCTAAATAAATGGTACAATCATATAAAGCATGACAGCCATAATAAAACCTTCCATAACACAGCCATTACTGTCAAGCATGATGTTTTTAGTCTTTATACACGGTATGCAGGACCTGTATATCATTTAAAGAGTGCTTCAGATGAAAAGAACAGCTCAACATCCATAATCCATTAACAGTAAGTTTCTGTCTGGTTACATAATACTGTGTAAGGTTCCCTTTTGTGTCATATCAGGAGAAGCAGCAGAGGGTACCATCACTCAGAAGCATGAATATGGTCTCATACTGTGGTACTGTGATTTATTTGGAAAATACTGTGAATTTGATCAGTAGTGCCTAGCACAAGCAGTCAATGGAGAGGCATAAAGCAGTGCTGCTGGTCAGTGCATAGATGTAGTTAGAAAGAGAGAGAAGGCAGTGTTCACTTTATCCTGCTAAATGGGTGATGTCACATTTCATTCCGAGGCGCTACTGCAACACAGAGAGGGAGATAGAAAGAGAGAGAGAGCGCAAGAGCAAGAGAGAGCGAGAGAGCGCAAGAGAGAGCGAGAGAGCGCAAGAGAGAGCGAGAGAGCGCAAGAGAGAGCGAGAGAGCGCAAGAGAGAGCGAGAGAGCGCGAGAGCGCAAGAGAGAGCGAGCGTGAGAGTGAGAGAGAGCGAGAGAGCAAAAGCAAGAGAGAGAGCGAGAGCGCGCGAGAGAGAGAGTGCGAGAGAGTCTAAGGACTAAGGGTCTTTAACTGAAATCATTGGTATAACAGGCAGGTGTTGCCTAATGTGTACAGAGGTTTTCATTTGTTATCTCTTGTTGTTATTTGTGTATGTATACAGCTTGTTTGTGTTTGTGTGTCCTCTCTCATTAAGAGCACTTCGTTACCCTCTGCATCCCCCTCTGACCTTTCGGCTGCTGGCAGGCTCATCAGTGGCACTGAAGCGGGGCGGACTGTCATTTATCACTGAAACCAGCAGGAAGGGCATGCCATCAGAACCAGCAAAGCCAAGCAGGCCAAAGGAGCCAACTCTCGCGCAAGTGTGTGCGGGAGCTTGTGTGAGCCCGTGTGCATGAGCGCGAGCACACGTGTCTTGAGCGTATGCTGAGGGGGAGAGGTTACATCCCCAATATCAAAAATTTATGGTAATTGAAACTCGCCAAATCTTTGTGGAAATGCAGTCAATTTGATTCGGCGGCAAAAGGTCACGCTATTCAATTTACACTCAATGCT